>JABSTQ010006842.1:0-25232 GCA_013358835.2 Ixodes persulcatus
GAGCCAAACACATGCACGACAAAGAGTGCCGGCCCGTCATAACGCCACCCGCAGAGCCGAGAAAGCAACGCTCGGTCACGGACTTCTAGAAGAATCGCGTTCATTCTTGCACCTGCACCAGACGTAACTTTCGCCCTGCTTTCTTGTTCTCGAAAGTGCCAGTTCATCCTCGCCCCAAGCGTGCGACGCTCGAACCTTCTTTGCCGAACTTTCGAGATAGTGACGCAATGTAGATAAGCACCTACCCGCGACCTTGTCGAGTCAGTCTCGCTCTCGTTCTGTTACGCGGCCGAATCGCCGCCTGCTTTTCTGCTGCCTCGACGCTTTTTCTTTACTTTTTTTTTGTTTGGCACAAGTTCGCCAATTAAACCTTTATTTTTCAGTTAACTGTTCGTCCTTTCGTAACCTTCATTCGTGGCAATATAGATCTGATCACATTGAAATATGCGTAATTGGCCTCTGAAATCTCCGATAACGGCGCACAGGCAATTTTCTACTTTTCAACGCGTCGGTGGTTTTGTTGTGCATGTGTCTCGCCATTTGGCTCAGGACGATTTTTGCGTTTTGCTCTGCCCACGTTTGCTGGAGACGTGAGCTCAGAGCGCAGGCAACTGGCCTCCTTGCACGAGACCTGGCGCAGCCGTGCGCGTTCCAAAGAGAGCTCGCGCAGAGAAAAACATGCAAAGGACCAGGAATTGACTCCGTAAGTGTGACGCCATGGAACCACAAACCTTTGCTGGGGTCGTTGTTATGGACGAATACATGTGGCTCGGTTTCGCTACGAAAACCCAACCGTTCAAATATCAGGAGTAGGATTTAAACTTCTAAAAATCACAGATGTAGAAAGCTTGAATGTCATAGATGTTTCGACAGAAGTGTACCGGTAATCGCTCGTTTTTGAAATATTTACGACTGCAACTTCCGGACCTCAAGATGCCTGCCGCAGACGACGAACGCAAGATGTATGCCGTCTGCTGCACGCTGACCGGCCAAACCGGGGCCGTCGTTTGAATCGTGTGAATAAAGACGATATTCTGACATCGCGTTTGTTTGAAATATAACGAGTTTCAGACACTTATAAGAATTCATAGTGGGGTGCGATGCAAAATATGGTTTATCGAAAGTCCGGACGTCGATCGAGATGATCGTCTGCTAAAAGATCGCACTGCACCCGTGAGAAAAGCACTTCAGGCGATCGGTAGAGATCCCAAATTTTGTTTGCGGACTCGCGCTATGTGAGGGTGCTTCGTATACCTGGTTGTAACCATTGCGTGGTAAAAGACCCTTGCAGTTTCTTCAGATTTCCGCAAGACCCCAAAGCGCGAAAGAACTGGATAAAAAACATAAGGTGAGTTCATTACAGATTGTACTCGCATCGCGGGTTCGATGGAGATCTTCACCAAAAGAGCACATCCCCGGAATTTGATGTATACCAAGAGGAACAAAAAAGCAAAATACTGCGAAATTGCGATAGACATGCAATTCTTTAATAACCTGACAACCACAATACTAATAATAACAAACGACTTACCTCGACGGCGTACAATTTCTTTCTCATGCTGGCCTGCACTACGCCGGTAATCCACTTCAGGTCGTCCTCGTAACTGATCTGCATGACGTGGTTTGATTTTACGCATTTTCACCCCTCGTAACTAAGCTGGATTCTTCCCAGAAAAAAAAAAAAAAAAACGCACTTTGCGGAGACCTCTACGGCCATGGTTATGCACTTATTTTTGTCGCTCGTTTACCGACGCAGTTCAATGAAGACGCCCGCTGCAACAGAGGCCAGCAAATCTATCGTGTCGTCTGCTACCAAAGCAAAGCGGAGTGCATGTGTCAGAAATGGCTTTTATCGTTGCGATACGACACTGAGACGGCAAGAACATCTTCATAATTCGATATCAAGGAGTTAGGTTGCTTACAAAAAATTATTTACTTACTTGTAAGCAAAAATCTAGCCTCATGTGGAGTCTCCATGCATTAGTCCATGGCAACGTCCCTAGCAACGATTTGTTTGGACCCAGACGCCTTGTTGTGACGTCATCACTTGCGGGGTCAATGTCAAATTCAGGATATAAAAAATACCCGACTGTATCGAAGCGCCACCACACACGATTTCTCGCACTGATGTACAGCCCTGGAAGGCAATCCCACCGGCATCTGTTGGGTCAGATTCACACTAACTAAGGGTGGGGTTGCATCTTAAGGCGATGGGCTAGAAATCCATTGGGGTCTCCCTGCTCAGGTTCGAATCCTGTTGACTGCGCAAATTTTTTTTTATCATTTTTTTTTGCCCCTTCGTGAAGACGTGCTCACGTGTTCGTAAGCACGTGAGCTCACGAGCACGAGCACGAGCACCAGCAAGATCGATGTGAGCATGGACGCCGGACGCACAAGGCTATACTTTGTTTCACCTTATGTGCGAGCGAAGGCAAAGCTGGAAGCGCGAGCGCGAAATTTCCGTGCGTTCAGGCTTCGCTCGAGCGCGCGAGCTGGGCAGAAACTCAAAAAGTGCTGGTCTCGCGCTTCTAGCTTTGGCTTCGCTCGAAGATAATGTAAAACGAAGTATAGACCCTAAGGAGCTTCGCCCCTAAAAATTACACCATCTTCCCGAGGGGAACAATGGGGTGATGTGGAGCATCGCGGATCGTTATTAACGGTGTGTGTAACGTTTTTAGTAACGTTGATAACTTGGGTTCCGCTGCTCGCTTCGTACGTTTACGTTGAACTTCACGGTCCCGAACCTCAGGTTCTGCTGCTACACGTTCTCGAACCGCCGCTGCTTCACGTTGTCGTAGTTCAGCATCCGCCGCTCGACGTTGACGAATGGACGAACGCACGCGAAGTGCACGCAGCTGGTAGAGAGAGAGCCGAGAGAGTAACGCGTAGCTGTTGGAGAGAGGGAAGGAGGCGAGTTGCGCATGCGTAGTGTGAGTGCGGACTACGACGCCGACGCCGCGGGACATAGACCCGAGCAAGAGATGCTCCGCATCTAAAAAAATGGTCGGGCAGTGAAATCGACGATATGTCGCCACTTCGCACAAACGAATGTGTACGAAGGCACTCTATTCACGGTGGCGAGACAAAAAGAAAGAAAAAGAAAAAAAAGTCTACTCCCGTCAAAATGAAGGCGCAAAAGCCTGCCGCGCAGACACGTGCCAGGTCTTCCACGCGCGCAGACGGGTTCCTCTCTCTCTCTCTCTCTTTCCTTTCTCTGCGTGTTGTTTTTGTTGGTTTCTATTTATTTCCCCTTTCGTTACCTCTCTTCCTCGTCCCTCCTTTGCCCCAGGTTCCTGGTAGACGGCGCCGTGTGCAACCGCCGAGAAACGCGCACCGTGAATGGGCACGTTGTTTGAAGCTAGACGAGGAGGATCGGTCGGGGTCGACTACCATGCTTAGTACTCTCGGTTTGAGGAGGCACTGCCGCTGTTCATGGGGAAGAACGTCGTCCGTCGTCATGTACGGCGACGCGGGGCTGGCGTCCTCGCCGTCGCAATGTTTAATCTTTGTCTGGCTCTTGCAGAGCCCGTGAGCTCGTACAAATAACGGGCGAACTTCGGAATCTGGCCCTGGAAACGCTTCGAAAAAGGGGACATTCCTTAATGAGGGGGAAAGGGAGGGAGTCTCACGCTGATTGCAGCGATAACGTGGGGAGCTTTGGACCTCTTCTTATGCTGAGAAGGCTGCGGTCATTATGGTAAAGATTAAGGGGATTGACGGGTCTCTGGAATCTCGGGAGGTGTTGGAGGGGATACGTGGACGGGGGAGCTCGTCCAGCGCTGTTAGCGGCCGAAAAGTAAACTTCAAGCCGCCATGGCTTGACTACACCAAATGTTTTCGATCGGTTAGGACAAAAATACACCGGCTAGAGCGACGGCTTAGAGCGAAGGCAGATGGCGCTTTCGACTTCGGATCTTCGGATGGACAGATCGGATCTTGTTGGCTATTCGAAATTGACGGCGCTTTCGGCTCTGTTCCTACTATCGACGAACCGCACTGTCAGCGCGAACACGACATCGGCGATTGTTTGCATTTTATATGAAAAATAGTAGTTTGTTAATTCCGTTCCAGTTTCGCAATTAATGTTACTTTTTTGTGTGGGTGTGTTAGGGCTTGTGCATTGTTTTCTTGTTCTCTAACAATGTTTCTGGTGGTTTGCACGTCTACCGTAATATTGTGGACAGAGCGCGGAACATTAGGATGAAAGCTGACACTTGTGGTGTAATCGACCTTCTTATGCCAACCTTTCAACGCGTGACACTCGTACAAAATACGGAACGCAGAACAGGTTTAATAGTTGCTTAAAGACCCGAAACAACCCAGACTCCGGTGAATACGTCTTGTCCCGTCGATTGTTTCACCCTGACACCGCCTCTCGCTATCGTGTCTGCCGCTTTTATTATCATCCTCCATGACCATCCGCGCGAAGTTCGCTTTGCGCCGGTAGACGTGCTCAGTCGCCCGCTTTGCCGATAGTGGTGACGGTGAAAATTGTTCCAAAACAACCGATGAACGCGCGCATGCTTGCCACGCAGCGCCCAGTTCCGCGCAGCCCACACGTTTCAACCAATAATCCATACTCTAACACTTTCATGCATAATCACCAGCGTTTTTCCGTGGCAGATATATGGCAGCCTATGCAACTGTAGCCCTCACCAGTTACACTCCACGGTGATATATTCTGGGCTAATATTTCACGCGATCAGCTTAAGCGTATTCGATAACCATTATCGTGATCCCAAGCAAGCTGGATATTTATATTTCTTTCAAATCACGCACTTTTATGAGTACGTACTCATTTTTCAATGTAGTAGGACAAACAATAGTTCCTAGTGCACTGGAAACATACAAACCTCTGCACATGCCAGATTTTTTCCAAAGCACCCTGAGGCCGGCACTGCTAGAAGCATGCCATCGGGCACGCCTAGCTGTTGCACTCTTTGCGTCAGCTTCAAGTGAGGCGACTAATTCCCAGTAAGCTTTGGGATATGGCAGACAATTCTCCGTTTCCAGCAAACTGCCACTCGAACTACCACATTCCCATTCTTGGCAGCCATGCCAAGGCTCCCATGACTAACTTTGTATAGCGTCCTGATTCATGCTAGTAACAGTGCCAACAGGCACCCGAACCATGGCCAGCTAAATTTATCCTTCTAGTGAATATTGATTGTTATGCGACGGGTTCTCAACGTTGATCTCATTAGAACATCAGGGCGATGCACGTGACACAACTCCAGAAGTGCATATGCATCGCCGTTGACACCTGTTTTTGTAAAGACATAGGAAAGTTTTCTGAAATCAATCACAAATCTGCAATAGGGTGCATCTACGTGACACTTGCGACATGGGCATTGTGAATATGATGCCACCTTTCTCAGTGTGCATAAGCAACATTTTCCACCCTTAACGGTCTGTGCTTATCCGCCAATCTGACAGTGGCGTCCACTTGAACTGGCTTGCTACAGCTGAACAGTTTTTCTAGTTAGTCTATAGGGATGCGAATGGATATCTGATGAAGTGATATAAACAATATTTGGTGCAGGTGTACCCTATTTACAGTCCAAACAATTCCTTCGGGTGAGTAAGCTCCGGTCATAAGTTGACAGCGCGGACACTATGACCACCCAATCTTGAACACTTTTTCTTTAAGCACAAAATTGCTTCACAGTGTTGTGGGTCCGGGAGCTGTCACTGAAAGCCGCGAGCGCAAACTATGCGATTGCTGGGTTGGAGGTGGGGTTAAACAATTAGAGGGTAACAGGAGAACAGTTTAGAAAAAATGACCGCATCTCCACGTGGTGAATGATGTTGATTGGGGCGAAGCTCGGGTGGTGCTGATGATACTGATTTTGGTCATAGGTATTGCTGCTTGCTGTCGGCGTTGACGCTTTGCCGCTGCTTACCGAGCTCTCAACTCCGGGTCCGCTTGACGTTTTTGACGCTGTGCAGCAGCTTCTCGCGCCCTGGTCTCCGAGCTTTTCAGTCCTTTTCATTCATGGCAGTAGGAGAATGTGTAGTTTTCTTCTTTTTTTTTTAAGCAGACAGATGGGATGGCATCTCAGAAACCCCTACTCTTTTTTTTCTGCTTTTTCTTTTTTTCATAATTTTTTTTTCATTTTTTTTTTCAATTTTTTTTTGCCCTACGCGAGCACGTGAGCATGTGCTCACGTGCTCGTGAGCACGTAATCTCACGAACAGAAGCACGAGCACCCGACGCCGGCCTATGGCGGACGGACATACGGACATGGCTAGCCCCTAAGGAGCTTCGCCCCTAAAAAAATTGAAATGGCACAATAAATGTTTAGTACGGGAACCAGTTATACATGGTTTCGTTAACCAGGTGCAAGAACTTTAAGAGCTTCTGCTGCATGGTGCTTGATAAGCAGACCCATCACCTCTCTAAAGCAGCGGAAAAGGTCACCAAAAGCCAACTAGCTTACGCCTTTCTAAACATTCATGAAACCAACGCAATTTTTTTGCTGCTGGATATAATCTATGTGAGCATCCGCCAGTGTGGCTCACTAATCAGACGACCGCCATGCTGTTCATATTCGCAGAATTCAGAGATGACTCCTGGGCCCATCCGCTTGTCAGCCAACCGTGAGCACTTCTCAACTTCAAGACGTATTGTGTAGCCACGGATGTCCGCCTTCGACTCATTGCCACGGCTTAGTCTCGGACACACTGCGAAAGCCGTTCGGAGCACAAACGTGAAATCATATTTGGTGTGGACACAAGGTATAGCAACTGTGCTCAGCGGTTTTGTGTACACCCAGTGCGGATAGTATAGCAACATGGCGAACCTCGAACCACGTCCGGACCTTTCCTGCAACAGTAGTGCAACCCCCGACACGAGTGCTCCTAAGAACTGGCAGGCACGGTCAATGGGAGAGAATCAAGACAAACACCAAATCATAACAATGGAGCGCCTCAGATCTGACGCTGAAAGAATAAAACACACATTTGGGGCGGACGCCCAAATGTGCGTTCTATTCCTTCCGCGTCGGTAACCGCTAAGCGAACGCGCTCCTCATTTCCAGAGTGTCTCAGCAATGGCTGTCGATCCCTCTTGAAGGAGACGGATAAATTGCAGCTGGTGCAACAGGTTCCCCTATAATGAAGCATGTTGTCTAGGTATCGAGGTATCACGGTCTCTATGGAGGTAGCGCAGAGAATCACCAAATGTGCAGTTTGCTCTCAATGTTTGTATTTTCTTCAAATTCTTGTCTACGAATGGCAATTTGGAATGAAACCAGCTAAGCAAACAAGACAAGAATAAACGCGGTGTGTCATCCAGTATCTTATCTCCATCTTTCCGGTCCCTCTGCTTCGGTTGCTCGGTAGGCTGTCGACAGCTTTCCCGGCGACGATGCTGGTGCTTTCTGGACGTGTGGAAGTAAAATTATCAATCTTAGAAAATGCCATGGCCTAAAGAGCAACCCCACTTCAATTTTGTTTTGAAAAAACAAACAAAAAAAAAACACTGCAATCCTTTTTAGTATCACCTAGGAAGACCGCATGTAAATATTACGACCTTACTTCCACTTAAATGTTTCTTAAACGGTCTGGCGCTATTTGGAACACACGAAATTGATGAAATCGGCTGACTCTAGCTGGCGAATTGAGGCACAATCAACAGCGAAGTCAAGGCTACGATGTCGGCATAGCCAACATTGAGCTAAACGAAAGTTACATTGCTACTTTTTGTTTACTTTTCCTTTGCCGGGCAAGCGTAACAGGTGACGTCAGCAGCATTTCCTCTTGTCACTCAGCGATGTCCACATGAATGGTCTAAGGCGCCTGCGCAGCGCTCTACTCAGCCTTGGGAGCCGTCCGGCCGCCATGCCGTCTTCCGAGTCACAACCGCCGTCTTCGTCTGCCGTTTGCTATTATTAAGTTTCGTTCACACTACGATGTGCAGACTGATGGCACAGTTGTGCAGAAGTCGTCGGAAATCGTAGACACCAAAATGTATTGAAAACTGCAATGCAGACGACACTTGCGCTCTGCCCACACCCGCCCCGATCCAGCCAGTCGTCACGTAAAGGATCGCGTGACTGCTCGTACAACGTGGAAGCCATGTTTTTGGCAGCCCGAGGCCAGACGGAGCCGGAGTTTCGGTTTTTGTTCATGTTTAAAGTAAGATTTCACAAAATATACCTAATTTTTCGAAAAGCAAATGCCATTGTCTTTAATTAGTGCTTTTTTATTTGAAATCGCTCATAATCCCCGAGAGTCTCGGAATCGAGCGGAGTTGCCCTTTAGACGCAGATTCAGACCAACAAAAGTGCATCTTTACTTGTGCAAAACGAACGGAATAAATGCATAAACATCGCTGTAGACTCATAAAAAGAGAGTGCTACTGCCTCAATTTTAGATACTGAACAAAAGAAAGGTGGACAGGAAATTGCGCCAAATTTGGAGGAAAAGACGTTAGTAGAGGAAGGTTGGAAATAATTTGTGACAAAGAAGGAAAGAAAAGCAACGTTTCGACCTGACGTCTTTCTTCAGGCTGACTTCAAGATGACGAGAGAAGACACATAACCGGAAAGGTAAGAGGGAACATATGGTGTTATGCAGTGGCACCAGAGGCAGAACTGGGGAGGAAGCAAACAGGAACGTAAAGACAGTGAGCGGGGGTGAAACCAAGATAGCCAAGAGCAGGAGGTTGTGTATACAAGGAAGAGGAAAAGGCAAACCATAGAGGACCAGTGCGAATCGTGGAATCCTGTTTTTGAGTTCCAAATTAGACGGTTTTCTTGTTCTCTGCGTGAGGCGGACGTGTGAAAGACTTATTTTGTTAAAAATGCTTGCATGTCAAACTCACGATGGTTTATTGAGAAGAAATGTTCCGACATGTCTGTGAAAACTTCCTATTTGAGTTGGCCCACGATTTATAGCACAGCGAGTCTGCGGTGTTCTCTGAAACGTTTGTGCGGTCAGCGACCTGTTTCTCCAATGTGGTGTATGGTGGGGCAAAGTGCGCAGAAAATTTATGTACCGTGACTTACCTCGCAGCGCCCACCCTGTTCAAGCGCCCACTATAAGCATTTCCCAAACTTGGGAATTCTGCAAAATCTTACGTTAAGCGCTTGATTTCACCAGACAAGCGACCATGTCTAGGTTAAACAAGTTTTCAGTGAAAGTGGGGTTGGCCCTCCCCCAGTATTTTGTGCTATGTGACATAGAGGATATAGAGATGTGGTTGTCAAGGATTTTTTGTTACATGCAGTATCGGGTTCGAATGAAGTGCGAACAGTGACGGAACTTCACGCACGCCACCGGCGGAGCGGAGTGGAGGCAAAGCGTTTGCCTACGGCCACGCACTCCAGTGTTTGCATTTCATTCGAGCCCAATAATACGGCATTTTAATGCACCTCACGCTGTTGTTTCGGAAAGCCTCGTATTCAGGACGCTTCAAACTCTGAGAGGGCCTCGGTTGACACGTCGACGGTAAGGGTGGGAAGGCGCTTTAGATATAATTTTAGAGGATACGGGGGGGGGGGGGGGAGGGGGGGATGGGGGGATGTTGGGCCGATCATTGCTTTGTCGAGGTAAGACGGGGAGTGATGAAAGAAAATATGAGGGTTGTCCCTTGGCATACGTCTTGGTTGGGGGAAAAGGGCGTTGTGTCTGGAGATGCCGGAGACACAACTGCTCGCACTGCGAAGAAGTCCTATTTAATATCCGCGTTCAATAAAAAAACCTAGTCGGTGTCATCGCAGCAAGTCTTGTGGAGGCAGATAAATTGTTAGAAAGGAATGAAGTCAATTTGTGATCTATGCTCGTTCGAAGAGTAGAGAAAGTAATTGTGGCTCTCAGTAGGTTTATAGTGTATGGAAGTGTGAAACTTCCGGCCGTCAGTATTGATAATTAGTTCTAGAAAGTATACAGAGGATTTCAAGATATGTGAGATAGACTGAGGGAAGGCGTGGGTATTACAGAGAAGATAAGTCATGCGGTCAACTATGAAAAAGGGGCCAAATCCCATAATATTCTCAATGTAGCAATCATAAATTTATGAACGAGGACGAGGAAAAGTGTCAAAAAAACATACTCTCGCCTTAGCCGACAATACAATTGGCAAACGAGGGGCCAGCCTTGGTGCTGCACCGCATTTCTGACAATAAAACGAGTTGTCAAATCGGAAAGGGTTTACTGTAAGAGTAAAGTCCTGCAAGGTGAATCACGTGAGACACACAGGGGGCTCCGATTGTGGTGCTAGTCAGGGAATAGTTAAAGAGCTTTTAACCCTTTAGCTGGAGCGATTACCACGTGGAGAAATGTGATGGCCAATGTGGAGAGGATAGTGTCTATTTTTTTGTTAATGTAGCTGTGTAGTTCATGTGCTATAGGCTCTAGGACCGAAGTGACAGAGGCAAAAACAAAATAATTTGGGGAGGACATGGCTGACAGAACGAAACAACCGGGGAGCCTGCTTTATAAATTTCGGGAATAGGGTAGAGTGAAACGATGCGAGGTTGTCAATCAATTATGCAAGTCCCCCCAAGAGTTGAAAAAGTTGGTTTCCATAGAAAGCTATTTTATTTTATTTTTTTTATTTTTTTTAGGTTAGAGAGAAGCGGTTAACAAAAGTCGGGGACGGATACCTATCGCAGAGCCCCATCTGTATAAAGATATCGGCGCCTAAACACCACAGTTCTGCCCTTGT
This sequence comes from Ixodes persulcatus, assembly GCA_013358835.2. Lineage (NCBI taxonomy): Eukaryota > Metazoa > Arthropoda > Arachnida > Ixodida > Ixodidae > Ixodes > Ixodes persulcatus. Next base: position 10,673 of record JABSTQ010006842.1, read on the forward strand.
CGGCTTCCTCGATTACAAGTTCTACAAGCTCGGTGCGGTTTCGAAGGACTTTCAGAACAATGAACTTTCGGCTTTTTGTGTTGCAGTATTTAGACATTGGATTACTCAACGATTTAATTGGCAAGGACGCTGCACCAAGCTTCGATAAAATGATCAGTTTCTCTATGTTCGGCGTTAGGCGGGGTCTAGTTACTCGTCTTTGGGTTTACGGTGTCAAAAGTACTGCGGAAAGAAAGGGACGGCTGCAGGGTGGAGGAGGCATCTAGGAGCAGGTGGCGGAAGGACTGTTTGCTCTCTAAATGTTGGAAGAATGGGTCTGGGTGGAAGTGAAGGGACGAAGGATATGACGTTCGATAAGGTTAATTGTTTATTCAGGGGCGGTGAGTAATAAACCGTCTGGTACGGTGACAACAGGATGCTGCTTGACAGCGGTTTGGTCTATCTGGGCAAAAAAAATGTTTGTTTGTTTTTTACTTCAAGACGAGATCGTCAGCATAGAGATGTAAATTGATATTGCCGATTTTATTGATAATTATGCGTGAGTGAGTATGGAAAGGAAGTCAGCGAGTGTTCATTGCAGCACCTAAAAAGTGCCTTCGTCAGTCATTGCCTAGATTCTAATCGTGACTCTTGCGAAGGACTGGATCTATAAAACGACTCGAGGAGCGAAGGCGGAATTTCTTGGGAATTACACGGTTACGTTGGCACCGTTTTAGAAAAGAAAGGTGACTGGTTCCAGTGGTGAGCTTGAGGGCGGCAAATGCTTCAAGAGCCAGGGGTAGAGCAAGTTATAAAAAACGGGTGGGGGGTTATTCCAAAGGGTCGCGTTATTGGATAAGAGAAACACAGGACAAAGAAAATCGACTCTTATGTTGGACGGGGACGCGAAGTAGTGGGTTGAAACGATGGTTTCAAACTAAAAGATGAAAGGACAAATAAAAATGCAGTGTCTATTCGCCCGGCACACGGGAGAATCATTTTCCGAAATTCCAACGACATTCGCCTCCCATTGGCTGTCTGAAATCATTTGACAACTGCCTGTAGAATACTGACTTTTTTATATCCGTGCCACACGTGCAACTCGAATGCCATTTACAACGAATGACATTTGAGCGCACGGCCAATCAGCGCGCGACACTACGGGCGTGGCGCACTCCACGCGCGACCGATTGCGAGCTGATTCGCCGATCACACAAATGTCATTCGTTGTAAATAGCATTCGAGTTGCCCGCGTGACACGGGTATTATTCTCCCGGTATTTCGTAGCGACACGTTTTATGAACACTAAACACGTTTCATTGACGTGTTCATTAATACGTCATTCGCCGTTTCGCGGCGAATAACGTTTTAGCCAACAGCGACGTTTTAACGGGGGCGCGTGTTAACCCACAACGAAGCGCTGCGCTTACGCCGCTTCGCGGCAGCTGTCTGTAGCGCCTCATTGCGAAACTAATAACCCACGTGGGTCCACCCGTAAACGCCGGTTCAAGGAGACAGTCTGGGGCGGCTCATTACTCTTACAAAAGTGTCAACCTACCTGGGCCCACCCATACACACCGCTTCGAGGCGACAGTCTGGGGGCGTCTGATTAGAGAAAAAAGCTAATCTGAGCTGTCGGCGGGCCAATGGGAGGAAACTACCGCTAGATTTTCCCGGCTGCCGGAAGAATACACACTGCCTAAACAAAACTCTTCTAAAAATAGGGGAACGAGACGACGTATGGAGCTCGAGTTCCCTACGTACGCACAGTAATTTGAATTCGTCTTACACTAAATACTAATTTCTACGGAAATACAAAAATTCTTATGACAATTCTTGAGATATAACCACAAAAATGAACTTACCAAATTGGCATTTCTACATTAGCGTGGATAGAAAGCGGCCAGTTTGGATGGATGAATGGATGGATGGATGGTCATGGCTATACTCTTTGTAACGGGCGGCAGCTTGCGCCACCTAGCCTAACATTTCGTCATCCCTTCTTTTTTGTTTAATTTGTATGAATTTTGTTATAACAAACCCCCCTCTCTTTTCCAGTGAATTTATTGCTTATTTTCATCTTTAATTTTTCTTTATCTTTCCCTAGATCTCTTTAATCCTAGTAGTGACCTAGTAGTTAGGTTAAATCTAGTAGTGAGGTCGATAGCGATGTGGCTTTCGTAGGAGCGCTGAGGAGTCAGGACTTAGTGTTGCCAACTTGCTCAACGATTTTCTCCAAATATTCCTTTTGCCTCGCCCAATTTTTCGCCAGTTCTCTTTCCCAATCCTTTTCCCGAACTTTAAAGCAATAATTTCGATGATCACCTTCTCCCCTCTTCGTTCACTATGTTTTATATATATATATATATATATATATATATATATGTATATATACTAGTATATCGTAAAAAGGAGGTAATAGGGGTGTCGCGAACCGGCCAAGGTTCGAGTTCGACCAGGTTCGACTTTTTCGATCTTTTAGGGAAAATTCGACGAACATATTATCGAGGTTTCACTTGTGTGCGCATGCGCGACAGGCTGGCCAGTTGGCTTCGGATTGGCCAGTCATGGCTAAGGGGATAAATTAAAGACAGCGCTGATTGGTTGTTTCAGTTAATACAGTACAAAAAGAATTAAGATATTAACATCTTCAGTCATTAGTATCAGTTACTTTTAATTGCAGCTGTTCACAATATTGAAATAACCCTTCACCCAAAAAAGATTCTGCAATCCTAGGCATGCTTGTATCAAGGTCTGACCACACTGTCCACAAAGTCGAACCGGTCGAATCTGCTGAAACGTTCGAAGGTTCGTCAAACCCCGAAAGTTCGACCTGAAAATCCGGTTCGACAAAAGTTCGCGACACCCTTAGAGGTAAATGCTGTTAAACGTATTTATTGGGCGACATTGGGAGCGGGGACCGCTCTTCATCAGGTCCTTATATATATATATATATGGGAGAAAACGCACTTGGGACGATGGTTGGAGTTTTTAAAACATATTATTCGTAAAGTTGGTCAACGTTTCGGCCTGAGACAGACCTTTCTCGAGACTGGTTATATTTGACGAAATATTGACACACTTTCGTTACATCACGTGGCCTCGGGCCACGTGTCCGGCACGCTCGCTGAGGTCGCCGCCGATGTTGCCTTCTCGGGGGGTGGCTGCATCGGTGCGCCTGATGAGTCGCCTTCATGTCCTTCCTGACGCGTGTTGCTTGAAGACGGCCTCGTTGCTAGTGGTGGAAAGTCCATCATCGTTGGTTGAGTCACGGATGCGTAGCTTCGACGATTCGTGCAGTCAACAGTGGCGTGTCCCGCACCACAACGCCGACAGGATTCGGTGAAGGTTGAACCGTCGTGTCCGAAAATGGCGCACCGTGAGCAGTATTCCTCCGTGCATTGTGCTTTAAAATGTCCTTTCTTTTTGCACCGCCGGCACACTCGAACCAGGCCTCTGTAGTCAAACGTGACACGGTAACCGGCTATGCGGGCGAAATTGGGGACTGGGTTGTCTTCTTTCATTTTCATCTTCAGGTAGCGGATTCCGGTCTTGACGCTGGGATTGTCTTTGTACCCACAATGGGTAATTTTGAGGATCTGCCTGTAAGGCTCTTCTAGGCTCTTCTTTAAGGTTTTATCCGAGACGAACAATGGGAGGAACATGCATGTTATCGACGTAATCACCGGGCCGACTGAGGTCAACGGGATTGCTTGGTCAGCAATAATAACTTCTCTGGCTGCGCCGAGTGAGGCAGCTGCTTGACGTGAGTTCGCTACAAATTGGAAGGTAGGGCCTCGCAGGTATTGGACCGCATAAACGTCGGGCAGACTTATGATGGCCGCAGCTGCGGCGATGATGGCGTCCATGGGTGTCCCAGCAGGAACCGTGACGTCGAAGGCGTGCGACTTCGGCGGGGTCATCGTGTTGCCACGGGGACCCTCCACTGCTGCTGACGCTGGACGGACTTCTGCGACGACGGGCAAATAAAATTCCCACACTCAACTGTAGGATATACCTTTTTTATATATTGAGCCCCACATGCTAAAAATCGGGTGTATTCAAAACTGCACCTCTACACACTCAGTGAGGGCCAAGTTCATTATCTAGTTTTGAAAACCATTGCTTTTCTCCTACACCTTATATCACATTACTCGGTACATTCATATAAGAAACAACTGATCCCTTATGCTAAGTTTCCAGAAACTCCACTTAATTCGCATATTTTTGGCACAAAGTGGCATATACTGGATGGTGTTTTGAACCACAGTTTGTGTGAGAGCTCCGTAAAGTTGGCTTCACCTGTGAAAATTCTAGGAATGTTCGCAAACGAACGTTCGAAGAATGTTGCGCATATGAATGTTCGAAGGCGAATGTTCTGAGAACATTGTGCATACGAATGTTCGCCAACGAACGTTCTTAGAATGTTGAGCAGCCTACCTTATAGGGAATGTTCGCATACGAACGTTAATAGAACGTTCCGAATAGTGTTTTCACATTTCTTGAACATTCAGAACACCCAGGGAATGTTCGCACGACATTGAGTGCTACGTGGGTAGAGTTGTAGATTTCTTGATCAACCGTTGCATGTGACCCCACTTTCTGTTTTAAGCATACAAATATTAACGACGACTCATACAAATATCAAAATACCTTTCATAGCGGTCGTTTGAGCATCTCGACTCTCTCTTCCTGTATGGTGACGGGAAGATGAATGGATTGTAGGCAGGGTGCTTCTGTTCATTGGGCTTGGCGTTTCGGACGAAGTGTTTGCTACAAATTTTGAATTCTTCGAGGGTAGCCACTCTTTCCCATCGTCACTGCGCAGTAGGAATCCGAGCGAAAGAAACAAAACACGTGTTATGCAACCCGCGAGCAAACTATGAATTTATGTGCTTGAATGCCTTTATAACTAAAACACATTAATGAATGGGTCGTTGTTTTGCAACACTTAAAATGAGAAGCGCTGAATTGATAAGATTATGAGTAAAGCTATGGGCACGACGTGCGGAGCTCACACCATCTAGCAGTTGGCACGGGCAGTCGAGATCGGCCAAACCCAGCCCAGAGCGCGGTATTCTGCAAACCGCCTAAAGACGATAAGAAAAAGACATACCATACCCCCCCAACCCCCAGACACACTTCCGTCACCACTATAGACGCTGGATCAAGCTCGTTTCTCGACCGCGAGTGCCGCAAGTTACAAATACAGTTGTCAGTGTCAGAGTAAAGTAAAATGCTGCTCCAGAGGCACATATGGCATCACGCACATTGCACTCACAAAACAACTACACACGGTGTCGATTCTTAATCGATATACAAGCGTGCAAAGGCACAGAGATGCAGCACTTTGGCGTGCCAAGGAAGCTTTCATCACGCCGCGAGATCGGCGAAACTTTCTTTCGACAAGTTGCACTTTTACCTGCGGCACTGCGCTTCTGTTCTCAACAGCAAGTCTCACGGCTTACACAGGGTTTTAAAGAATTTCTTTGCCAAATGACGACGAACTAGTAGAATTCTTGTCTTCAGCTGACTGCCGCCAGCCTCTACAATGCTAGCAAAAATGCGATTTCGCTGCATGCAACATGGACGTCCGGTTGCCGCACTCACGCTGCAGACCCCAAGTGGGAATGCGAGATTCAGCGATTGTCATAGAGATCAGTGGTCGATTCAGTGGGCACCACCACTACGTAGCGCAAGTCGCCGCCCAATTTAAAGGCTCCATCACTGATCACTGTCTATTTGCTGGATCGCGTTTTACCAGCTCCGCCTGTGGACGGGAATGCGGCCACGATTGGCCATCTTTTTAGAAGAGTTGTATTATCTCTGACTGGTAAGTAACGAAGGATTTTCTTAGAAATAAGTAAGATTTGTTTTAGAAAAGTCTATATTTCTACAGTTGCGTCGGCATCGTTTTTCTTTATCTGCCTATGTTTGTGTCCACGTTTTTGGGCGTTTGCTCGCAGACCCGTGTCAGGGGGTGAGAGCGTGAACGGGGCGTCGTCTTGTTCTCCCAAGCGCGGGGGCGGATTCGCGCAGCCGCGGGGCTCGGTGGAGAAGAGTCGGACCCCGGTCGTTAACAAACGGATTGAATTTCAGTTTGCGGCGCCGGAACAGCCCTGTCTTAGGTTTCTGTCCGCAATAGTGGCTTTTAAGCGGGTGTGCTTGTGTCCGGCGTATTTCGCCGCTTAGTGTAGGAACTTTGCTTTTAGTCAACGCAATAACTTAACTTGGCGGCGCCAGCCCAACGGTAAGGAAAGCATGTGGTGACTCTACAAAGAATTTGGGTTTGACCGTTGAAATGTCGGAGGGGGGTAACGTTGACAACTCGCTGATCTTTTTGTAAGAGTGTACCACGTGACAATGGGCAAATTTAAAGTGATTGGTCCGTCTCTGGAGGGAAAGGAGGCCCCTACGAGTCTAGAAAAGGGCTGCCGAGAGAATTCTCGGGGGTTCGACTTTTGAGATCAGGAAGATTCGGCTGTTAAGACTGGGGCTAAAGTATGGGTGGTAATTTTGGGAGTTTTGTAAATTACTGTTGACTTGTCTTTCGTTTTGAAATAAACGTGGCCACACTGGTCATTGTAAACCAACCAACGTCGTAATGTGTCCCCCTACTGAAAAAAATTATATGAATTTATTTCTGATATGTTTATTGGTCAATTTTTTCATATCAGAACTTAATATTTCATATCAGTTTCATACGCTGCATATCAGTTACACTAGGCTAGGTGGCTCTAGGTACCGCCCAATTCATGTGCTACAAAAATGGTTTTATTTACACACGCCACCATGTAGATACATTACGCATACCACTAACATCAGCTGAACATATAGATTTAGCGCATACACATACACGACACAGCAAACATGAATACAACAGCACACACAATAACTACTTCTGAGCTCTGCGTTCCCGCCTTTTATACAGGTCGTTTTGCAAGTACGGAGTTTTTCGGTGACCACCTAAGCAATAAATAATATTCTCAACATTTTGCATTTTTTTTCAGTAATGTCATACCTCTGAAAGTATATTGAACGGCTCAGGGGATGAATCTCTTAATAAAAAGTAAACGCTCATGCCGTAGGTATTTGAAAGCCAGTAAATAAAGCCGCTCCTCTGCGGTTCCAAGCCACGTGTTTGTTTTCCCGCGCGGCACGTCGTATACGAAAAAAAATTATATGAATTTATTTCTGATATGTTTATTGGACATATTCATATCAGTTGTCAAATGTTGCATATCAGTTCTTATATGTCGCATATCAATTTTTGGGTATCTCATATCAGTTTCATATATTGCATATCAGTTTTTGGATATTTCATATCAGTTTCATATGTCGCATATCAGTTTTTGGATAATTCATATCAGTTCTTATATAGGTTCATATAATTTTTTTCAGTAGGGCCAGCGGGATCGAACAACTTTTATTGTTTTTTTTTTGTATTCGACTCTCCCGGGGACTTCCATCGGGCGAACATCATCATCGGTCGTCACCATCCTGACCGGCCCCGTCCCCCCGGAATATCGACTGGCGCAGTCGACAGGATCCTGCTGACTTCCTGCGACGGGCGGTGAGCGAAAACGACGGCATCAACGGAGGTAGGCGGAGCGCACCTGGGCTCTATGCGACAAGTGTTTCACCTGCTGGATTGAGGACAAGGGTCGCGTCAGCTGGACTGCGGACAAGGGTCCCGTCTGTTGGACAGCGGACAAGGGTCGCTCCTGCGGGAGCGCGGACCGTGGCGATGTCTACGTGAGGAGCCCGGGGGTACAGTTACCCAAAGTCGTGGCGTCTGCTGGACTGCGGACAAGGCTCGCTCCTGCCGGAGTGAGGACCGTGGCAATATCTACGCGAGAAGCCCGGGGAGCACAGTTACCCAAAAGAAGTCGTGGCATCTGCTGGACTGTGGACAAGGCTCGCTCCTGCAGGAGTGAGGACCGTGGCAATATCTACGCGAGAAGCCCGGTGGGGTACAGTTACCCAAAAGTGTCGTGGCGTATTCTGGACTGCGGACAAGGCTCGCTCCTGCCGGAGTGAGGACCGTGGCAATATCTACGTGAGAAGCCGGGGGGGGGGGGTACAGTTACCCAAAAGAAGTCGTGGCGTCTTCTGGACTGCGGACAAGGCTCGCTCCTGCCGGAGTGAGGACCGTGGCAATATCTACGTGAGAAGCCCGGGGGGTACAGTTACCCAAAAGAAGTCCTGGCGTCTGCTGGACTGCGGACAAAGCTCGCTCCTGCCGGAGTGATGACCATGGCAATATCTACCTAAGAAGCCCGGAGGGGGGGGTACAGTTACCCAAAAAAAGTCGTGGCGTCTGCTGGACTGCGGACAAGGCTCGCTCCTGCCGGAGTGAGGACCGTGGCAATACCTACGTGAGAAGCCCGGGGGGCTACAGTTACCCAACAGAAGTCGTGGCGTCTGCTGGACTGCGGACAAGGCTCGCTCCTGCCGGAGTGAGGACCGTGGCAATATCTGTGAGAAGCCCGGGGGGTACAGTTACCCAAAGAAGTCGTGGCGTCTGCTGGACTGCGGACGAGGCTCGCTTCTGCCGGAGTGAGGATCGTGGCAATATCTACGCGAGAAGCCCGGGGGGTACAGTTACCCAAAGGAAGTCGTAGCGTCTGCTCGACTGCGGACAAGTCTCGCTCCTGCAGGAGTGAGGACCGTGGAAATATCTATGCGAGAAGCCCGGGGGGCTATAGTTACGAAAAGAAGTCGTGGCGTCTGCTGGACTGCGGACAAGGCTCGCTCCTGCCGGAGTAAGGACCGTGGCAATATCTACTTGAGACGCCGGGGGGGTACAGTTACCCAAAAGAAGTCGTTACGTGTGCTGAACTGCGGACAAGGCTCGCTCCTGCCGGAGTGAGGACCATGGCAATATCTATGTGAGAAGCCCGGGGGGTACAGTTGCCCAAAAGAAGTCGTGGCGTCTGCTGGACTGCGGACAAGGCTCGCTCCTGCCGGAGTGAGGACCGTGGCAATATCTACGCGAGAAGAAAGGGGGGTACAGTTACCCAAAAGAAGTCGTGGCGTCTGCTGTACTGCGGACAAGGCTCGTTCCTGCCGGAGTGAGGGCCGTGGCAATATAATAATAATAATAATAATAATAATAATAATATTTATTTGCATACAAAAATCTGACCCTTGGTGGCGTGCACGGCTGTGCAGAAAGGTTAAAACCCGTACGCGAGCGCGCCTGCCAGCCCGCCACCCAGGATTTAAAAAAAAAGACACAGACGCACACATATACCAAATTTGTACACCGGGCCGCAACCCAAAATGTTTTAAAAGAAAAATGAGGGTGAAATGTAGATTGTAAGTACGCGAAAACCCGGGGGGGTACAGTTACCCAAAAGAAGTCGTGGCGTCTGCTGTACTGCGGTCAAGGCTCGCTCCTGCCGGAGTGAGGACCGTGGCAATATCTACGTGAGAAGCCCGGGGCAGCAGAGTTACCCAAAAGAAGTCGTGGCGTCTGCTGGACTGCGGACAAGGCTCGCTCTTGCCGGAGTGAAGACCGTGGCAATATCTATGCGAGAGGCCCGTGGGGGGGGGGTACAATTACCCAAAGAAGTCGTGGCGTCTGCTGGACTGCGGACAAGGCTCGCTCCTGCCGGAGTGAGGACCGTGCTAATATCTATGTGAGAAGCCCGGCGGGTACCGTTACCCAAATAAGTCGTGGCGTCTGCTGGACTGCGGACAAGGCTCGCTCCTGCCGGAGTGAGGACAGTTGCAATATCTACGCGAGAAGCCCAGGGGTGGGGGGGGTATAGTTACGAAAAGAAGTCGTGGCGTCTGCTGGACTGCGGTCAAGGCTCGCTCCTGCCGGAGTGAGGACCGTGGCAATATCTACGTGAGACGCCCAGGGGGGGAGGGGGTACAGTTACCCAAAAGAAGTCGTGGCGTCTGCTGGACTGCGGACAAGGCTCGCTCCTGCCGGAGTGAGGACCGTGGCAATATCTACGTGAGAAGCCCGGGGGGTACAGTTACCCAAAAGAAGTCCTGGCGTCTGCTGGACTGCGGACAAGGCTCGCTCCTGCCGGAGTGAGGACCATGGCAATATCTACCCGAGAAGCCCGGGGGGTACAGTTACTCAAAAGAAGTCGTGGCGTCTGCTGGACTGCGGAAAAGGTTCGCTCCTACCGGAGTGAGGACCGTGGCAATATCTACGTGATAAGACCGTGGGGGAACAGTTAACCAAAAGAAGTCGTGGCGTCTGCCGGACTGCGGACAAGGCTCGCTCCAGCCGGAGTGAGGATCGTGGCAATATCTACGCGAGAAACCCGGGGGGTACAGTTACTCAAAAGAAGTCGTGGCGTCTGCTGGACTGCGGACAAGGCTCGCTCTTGCCGGAGTGAGGACCGTGGCAATATCTATGTGAGAAGCCGGGGGGCTACAGTTACCCAAAAGAAGTCCTTGCGTCTGCTGGACTGCGGACAAGGCTCGCTCCTGCCGAAGTGAGGACCATGGCAATATCTACCCGAGAAGCCCGGGGGGTACAGTTACCCAAAAGAAGTCGTGGCGTCTGCTGGACTGCGGACAAGGCTCGCTCCTGCCGGAGTGAGGACCGTGGCAATATCTACGTGAGAAGCCCGGGGGGTATAGTTACACAAAAGAAGTCCTGGCGTCTGCTGGACTGCGGACAAGGCTCGCTCCTGCCGGAGTGAGGACCGTGGCAATATCTACGTGAGAAGCCCGGGGGCTACAGTTACCCAAAGAAGTCCTGGCGTCTGCTGGACTGCGGACAAGGCTCGCTCCTGCCGAAGTGAGGACCATGGCAATATCTACCCGAGAAGCCCGGGGGGGTACAGTTACCCAAAAGAAGTCGTGGCGTCTGCTGGACTGCGGACAAGGCTCGCTCCTGCTGGAGTGAGGACCGTGGCAATATCTACGTGAGAAGCCCGGGGGGTACAGTTACCCAAAAGAAGTCGTGGCGTCTGCTGGACTGCGGACAAGGCTCGCTCCTGCCGGAGTGAGGACCGTGGCAATATCTACATGAGAAGCCCGGGGGGTACAGTTACCCAAAAGATGTCCTGGCGTCTGCTGGACTGCGGACAAGGCTCGCTCCTGCCGGAGTGAGGACCATGGCAATATCTACCCGAGAAGCCCAGGGGGGTACAGTTACCCAAAATAAGTCGTGGCGTCTGCTGGACGGCGGACAAGGCTCGCTCCTGCCGGAGTGAGGACCAGGGCAATATCTACGTGAGAAGCCCGGGGGGCTACAGTTACCCAAAAGAAGTCCCTGCGTCTGCTGGACTGCGGACAAGGCTCGCTCCTGCCGAAGTGAGGACCATGGCAATATCTACCCGAGAAGCCCGGGGGGTACAGTTACCCAAAAGAAGTCGTGGCGTCTGCTGGACTGCGGACAAGGCTCGCTCCTGCCGGAGTGAGGACCGTGGCAATATCTACGTGAGAAGCCCGGGGGGTACAGTTACACAAAAGAAGTCGTGGCGTCTGCTGGACTGCGGACAAGGCTCGCTCCTGCCGGAGTGAGGACCGTGGCAATATCTACGTGAGAAGCCCGGGGGGTACAGTTACCCAAAAGAAGTCGTGGCGTCTGCTGGACTGCGGACAAGGCTCGCTCCTGCCGGAGTGAGGACCGTGGCAATATCTACGTGAGAAGCCCGGGGGGTACAGTTACCCAAAAGAAGTCGTGGCGTCTGCTGGACTGCGGACAAGGCTCGCTCCTGCCGGAGTGAGGACCGTGGCAATATCTACGTGAGAAGCCCGGGGGGTACAGTTACCCAAAGAAGTCGTGGCGTCTGCTGGACTGCGGACAAGGCTCGCTCCTGCCGGAGTGAGGACCGTGGCAATATCTACGTGAGAAGCCCGGGGGGTACAGTTACCCAAAGAGTCGTGGCGTCTGCTGGACTGCGGACAAGGCTCGCTCCTGCCGGAGTGAGGACCGTGGCAATATCTACGTGAGAAGCCCGGGGGGTACAGTTACCCAAAGAAGTCGTGGCGTCTGCTGGACTGCGGACAAGGCTCGCTCCTGCCGGAGTGAGGACCGTGGCAATATCTACGTGAGAAGCCCGGGGGGTACAGTTACCCAAAAGAAGTCGTGGCGTCTGCTGGACTGCGGACAAGGCTCGCTCCTGCCGGAGTGAGGACCGTGGCAATATCTACGTGAGAAGCCCGGGGGGTACAGTTACCCAAAGAAGTCGTGGCGTCTGCTGGACTGCGGACAAGGCTCGCTCCTGCCGGAGTGAGGACCGTGGCAATATCTACGTGAGAAGCCCGGGGGGTACAGTTACCCAAAAGAAGTCGTGGCGTCTGCTGGACTGCGGACAAGGCTCGCTCCTGCCGGAGTGAGGACCGTGGCAATATCTACGTGAGAAGCCCGGGGGGTACAGTTACCCAAAGAAGTCGTGGCGTCTGCTGGACTGCGGACAAGGCTCGCTCCTGCCGGAGTGAGGACCGTGGCAATATCTACGTGAGAAGCCCGGGGGGTACAGTTACCCAAAAGAAGTCGTGGCGTCTGCTGGACTGCGGACAAGGCTCGCTCCTGCCGGAGTGAGGACCGTGGCAATATCTACGTGAGAAGCCCGGGGGGTACAGTTACCCAAAAGAAGTCGTGGCGTCTGCTGGACTGCGGACAAGGCTCGCTCCTGCCGGAGTGAGGACCGTGGCAATATCTACGTGAGAAGCCCGGGGGGTACAGTTACCCAAAAGGAGTCGTGGCGTCTGCTGGACTGCGGACAAGGCTCGCTCCTGCCGGAGTGAGGACCGTGGCAATATCTACGTGAGAAGCCCGGGGGGTACAGTTACCCAAAAGAAGTCGTGGCGTCTGCTGGACTGCGGACAAGGCTCGCTCCTGCCGGAGTGAGGACCGTGGCAATATCTACGCGAGAAGCCCGGGGGGCTATAGTTACGAAAAGAAGTCGTGGCGTCTGCTGGACTGCGGACAAGGCTCGCTCCTGCCGGAGTAAGGACCGTGGCAATATCTACGTGAGACGCCCGGGGGGGTACAGTTACCCAAAAGAAGTCGTTACGTCTGCTGAACTGCGGACAAGGCTCGCTCCTGCCGGAGTGAGGACCGTGGCAATATCTACGTGAGAAGCCCGGGGGGTACAGTTGCCCAAAAGAAGTCGTGGCGTCTGCTGGACTGCGGACAAGGCTCGCTCCTGCCGGAGTGAGGACGGTCGCAATATCTACTCTAGAAGCCCGGGGGGGTACAGTTACCCCAAAAAAGTCGTGACTTCTGCTGTACTACGGTCAAGGCTCGCTCCTGCCGGAGGGAGGACCGATATCTATGTGAGAAGCCCGGGGCAGTACAGTCACCCAAAAGAAGTCGTGGCGTCTGCTGGACTGTGGACAAGGCTCGCTCCTGCCGGAGTGAGGACCGTGGCAATATCTACGCGAGAGGCCCGGGGGGGGTACAATTACCCAAAGAAGTCGTGGCGTCTGCTGGACTGCAGGACAAGGCTCGCTCCTGCCGGAGTGAGGACCGTGCCAATATCTACGTGAAAAGCCCGGGGAGTACAGTTACCCAAATAAGTCGTGGCGTCTGCTGGACTGCGGACAAGGCTCGCTCCTGCCGGAGTGAGGACCGTGGCAATATCTACGCGAGAATCCCGGGGGGTACAGTTACCCAAAAGAAGCCTTGGCGTCTGCTGGACTGCGGACAAGGCTCGCTCCTGCAGGAGTGAGGACAGTGGCAATATCTACGCGAGAAGCCCGGGGGTGGGGGGGGTATAGTTACGAAAAGAAGTCGTGGCGTCTGCTGGACTGCGGACAAGGCTCGCTCCTGCCGGAGTGAGGACCGTGGCAATATCTACGTGAGACGCCCGGGGGGGGGGGGGTTGTACAGTTACCCAAAAGAAGTCGTGGCGTCTGCTGGACTGCGGACAAGGCTCGCTTCTGCCGGAGTGAGGACCGTGGCAATATCTACGTGAGAAGCCCGGGGGGGTACAGTTACTCAAAAGATTCGTGGCGTCTGCTGGACTGCGGACAAGGCTCGCTCCTGCCGGAGGGAGGACCATGGCCATATCTACGCGAGAAGCCCGGGGGGGTACAGTTACTCAAAAGGATTGGTGGCAGCTGACAGGTAGTTCTGGGCGTCATCTACGTCTGAGAAAAGGACGACCTGTGGCCTCACCTGCGGACCGGCGAAGCATCTTCAGCGAGCGGCGGCAGAATATCGGGGCAAGCCTCAAGAGGAGACACGAGATCGTCGCAGCAGCGCTGACCTACGTTGTGGTGCCAGAAGATTGTGCGTTTTTATTTGTGTGTGTGTGTGATGTTTTTTTTTCTTTTCGGTGAACGGAGAAGGAACCGAGACTTCCGGACGAAGGGCACGATCGCCAGGCCAATTGGGGATACTACGGCAATCGGGTGGCGGTTACTGGAGGAGCAGCTAATTGGATGTCGCCAGACAACAGTGGGTGAGTCCCTTTCCCGTTTTCTCCGAGGTTCACCATGACCAGAGAGAGCATTGGCTCGCGGACCTGTGGCAGGGTTTGCGAGCTCTTTGGAACGCGCAGGTTTGGAGACACAGATTCAAGTATAAATTCGGTAAAGCAAATTTTTTTTTTTTGCTGGCTTTTTGGATTTGCTTGCCTGCAGCCACAGTTACTTT
>JABSTQ010006843.1:0-55474 GCA_013358835.2 Ixodes persulcatus
TCGTCTTTTGTTGGTTGCGCAGGTATATTCTGGTTCCTTCATGAAATCTCTTCACTTAACTGTGTGGCAAGCATCTTTTCTGCAGAGCTTTATGGCATTTTACTATCTGTTGATCACATACTAAAAAACAATGTAAGGAAAGCTATTCTCTTTGTTGATTCTAAAAGCGCATTACTGGCTGTGTCCTCACTGCTTCCTACAAAGAATCTTCTTACTCTGCAAGTACGAGGTAAATTATATGGAGCCCTCCAACTCGGACATGACATAAAATTTTATTGGGTACCGAGTCATGTCGGGATTCCAGGTAATGAGAAAGCCGATAGATTGGCTGCATCTGCCAAGGATTTAGTAGCAACTTGTGGATTACCTCATCAAGATTTGAAACCGTTTTTGAAGAAATCACTCTTGATGTCATGGCAGTCGGAGTGGGACAGAGAGTATGACAATAAGCTTCATGTCATAAAACCCATTTTGGCCCTGTGGGAGAGCTCGTTTCACAGGGAACGCGGTGTAGAGGTTCTGCTCTGCCGCCTAAGAATTGGCCATACACGCTTGACGCACTTGCACCTTCTTCGTGACGAAAATGTGAAGCTTTGTGCCCATTGTGGGAAAGGACTTACAGTGTTACACATTTTATGGCATTGCCCTTTTCACCACCAATTGCGCCGGTCTAGCTTCCCTGAACTTTTTAGAGGTTATCTTCCCTTTCATCCAATGTTTTTACTTAGTGACTGCCCTTTAGTGCCTTTTCACCGTGTTCTCGACTACCTAAAGAAAACTGGCTACCTACACCAGTTGTAATTTTTTATACTGTTATCTTAAACCGTTTTGTTTAGTGCAAGCTAAACAACATTGAATTGGCGCAATATGACCTCCGTTGTCAATGCGCCACTAAAACCCTAATCATCATCATCATAACTATGATAACTGTCACGTGTAAGTGAATTGAGGAACCTTGGTATTTTTTTTATTCAACCCTGAGATTTGACACTCACGTTACGACAGTAGTTCAATCGGCCATGCGCACGTTAGGCGCCGCGTCCCGCATAACAAATGAATTCAAAAGCCCGACCGCTTTTTTCACGCTGTAGTGTTCCTTAGTCGGATCCCAGCTAGAGTACGCCTTGGTAGTTTTGAACGGCATTTCCAAAACTAACATTTTATCTGTCGAGCGAGTCTAAAAGAAATTTATTTTAATTTTTAAATATCGTTACCTGGAAAAGGTGATCCTTGTTTAAACGTTTGGTGTAACTCGTAACTCGTCAACTTGTTGAGCCTGCAGCAGCGCCGGGTGAAGGCAGATATGCAGATCTATTGCTTTTGTTCCAGACTCTGCACGGCTTGATTAGCTCTACAAGTCTACTGTCCGAATTGAGCCTTAGAGTTCCAAGTGTACCTACACGGCAACAATCATATTTTTATCCGACACTTAAACCAGATCCAAAGATCGGCGGAATGTTATAACCGCTACTCTGATTCAAATGATATTTTTAACTCTAAGGGAGCAAGTTCAGAAACGCTGTTCAAAACTTCCTCTCGCAAGAAATGGGCTGATCAGTTGAAGGGTTGATGTTTGTCAGTACGATATCCAAGTATTTGCTTTTTGCTCTCGCACCTGGTGATGTCTTTGTGTTGTGCTTTTGATTTCCCTTGTTGATTTGAGTGTCTTTCGTACTTGTTGAAACCTTTAGTCTCGGACTGGTGAACTACGTTCCCCTCTGCACTCGTGTGTTTCTGTGTTCGTATGTATTTGTTTTTGCATGTTCTTTTTGAGTGTACCATCACTATGACCGATTGGTTGTTCCTTAACACAATAATAAAAATTGATTGATTGATTATTATTAATATTATTATTATTATTGTTATTATTATTATTAAATTGTCATCGAGCGACACGCTCGCCCAGCAACCGTCAAGGTGGAATACTTATACTTCCGTGTTCGGCGGTATGCGCCAAACCCTCAGCGGTGTTTTGGAGGAGCTTTGTGACAAAGGTACATGTACCAAATGCGGAAGCTTGGGGCACGTTGCAGCTGTTTGCGAAGGAGACGTAAATTGCCCTAACTGTAGTGACCGTGATCCGGCGTACTCTCGCTGGTTCCCTAAATGAAAACAAGAGAAGGAGAGCATTTCTTTAAAAGAAAAAATATAACATCTCTCCCCCCGAGGCAACAAGAGTTTCCCTTTTCTTGCGAAAAATGATTTCCTCGAGGTGGTGCGCGGGTAGCTTCGCAAGCCTTCGAGTCTCGGGCCCCCCAGGTCTCACCTGAAGACCTAGAGGTCCTGGCCCGGCCCCCAAGTCCCAAGAATCAAGGGTTGCCTGGGTGTCTCCAATCCCGTGGAAGTGACTCCTCTGTGCCTCCTGCCCACCAGGACAGGCCTCTACTTGGTCTGCCTGGCCTGGTCCTCACGGCTCCTACCAGAAGGAGGGAGCAAATGTCTCGCTATAGCCCTATGTAGTAGACTTCCACACCCTTGCAGCACACACACACCTCGTGCCACTACTGTTTTACCCTCCAAGAAGAAAAAAATGAAAGTGGCTGACCCGCCACATACTTCGCTTATTCCACCCGACTTGTCGAAACTGACAATCAAAGCACAAAAAAAAAAAAAACCAAAAAACCTAGAATGACTCATTCGAAGCCGCCCCAGGACTCGTAGATCAACTGTCCTTAGTTTGAATTATCAATATACCTTACTCATGAACAACCCTGGATTGATGCGGTGGAACTGGCGTGGTTTACTGAAAAACGTAGATGATATTATTTTTTTTATGAGACACAGCCTATTGCTGTTTGTTAGCAAGAAATTAATCTTCATCGCACTCACACAAATATATTACGCCATCATTGTGCTTTAGCGAAGATCGTTCATCAGTCCAGTCTTCTTGTGCTGTTGCTGTGCTTGCACGGAAAGGCATAACTTGAGCACAAGTTCCTCTTTGTACATCACTCGAAGCAGCAGCCACCCATGTTTTAGTAGATCGTCTTATTACCGTCATGTCTTTATATCTTCCCTCACATGTTCCATTTAATATTCATGAACTGGAAGGTTATATTGATAAATTGAGAGAACCCTTGTTAATCTAAGGTGATTTCACTACTCACAATTCGATGTGGGGTAGTGGCCAACTTGACTCCCGTGACAAGGTCATAGAACGTATTTTACTGTCTTCTGGTTTGTGCCTTTTAAATAACAAGTAACCAACATATTACTGCGCACCTCATAACTCTTTTACATTCATCTACCTGTCTATTTTATCACCCTCATTGTTTCTTCGTATTCCTTAGAAAGTTTGAAACAACCCTGTTGGGAGCGACCACTATCCAATCATTTTAAAAAGCAACGTCGCACTTCCCGCTCTTTTTAAACGCGATTCAGGTGAGCCATAGAGAAGGCAAACTGGGGACTTTTTAGATTAAAACTTTCACTGGAAGCATCACTGCTTGAAACTCAACCACCAGAAGATGCCACATTATATATTACAGAACATATTTAAAGTGCGGCATTAAGGTGTATTCCACAGACTTCGGAAAATATTCTGTAGGTGTGTGAGCCGGGGTGGAACAAACACTACGTTCACGGGAAGAAAACAGTATAGAGCCTGGGATACCTTCCGCCGGTACCCTACTCCTTTTAATAAAATGGAGTTTAAAAGGAGGAAAACAAAAGCTAGCTGTACCAGAAAACATGCTAAATAGGGGTACCTTGATGAAGTGCACCTCTTGAGTGAAGAAGTGTGTATCGGCCAAAGAGGTGTAGGACCGGTATCGCAAAATCAAGGGATAATATTGTTCATTTGTGGTTCCCATTACTAAATGTCCTGACTATGTGGAAGTGCTCTCCATAGACAGCACTTTCACAATGTTTCTAACTCCAATAATTACAAGACAGAATTTAAGCCATTTAAGGCTTTCAACTTTAATGTTTCCCTCCAGTGTATAGGAACAGGAAGAAAACAAAGTAGACTGCTGTCGCTTGGCAAAGTTTCTCCTCCCTACCCGCAAAATAAAAAAATGACATACAGAGTATCGCCGCATTAGTACGCATACGGCGAGTATCATCACCACAGTATGTCGGGTGGAAATTCCGCAGTATACAACAAGAGTTTCACGATGTATGATCTTAAATTAGCTCTCAGTCTGTAGAAGCAATCTGCCCCTGGGCTTTACACTATGAGTTGATTTGTCAGCTGGCCCCGGAATCTCTTAAAATTTTGCTTTGTTTCTGCAACCAGCTGTGAGCGCAGGAATATTTCCTCAAGTTTGGAAGTTGTCCCATGTTGTACACCTTTGAAAGCCAAGTAAAGACCCCTCAACTTAATCCATCTATTTCCCAATAGCAATTACGAGTAGCTTAGGCAAATGTTTGAGCTGATCATCAATAGGCGACTTGTTTATTTCATTGAAACGCAGTTCTTTTTTTATCAGAACCAGCGCGTTTTTCGGGGAAAGCGGACGGCAGTCTACCACCTTGTGCACCTGGAAACATTTATGCGTTATGCCTTTGTAAATAGGCAGCACTGTGTGTCAGTCCTCTTTGACTTGGAGAAGACTCACGACACAGCATGGCGCTACGGAATTCTTCGGGACCTGTTTTCATGTGGTTTACGAGATCGTGTGATCCGCTGTATAAAAATGTTTTTGTCTAATCGAACCTTTAAAGTCGTATTAGATACTACATATTCTGACCTGCTTACTCGGTAAAATGGCATGCCACAAGGGAGCATCTAGATGGTAACATTATTTGCCATTAAGGTTAACTCTCGCTCGAATGTAGTATCACGCACCGTCTAGTATACCTTGTACGTTGATTACGTCCAGATTTCGATATCTTTTTGCAATTCGTCCAGATGGGAAACCCAGCAACAGCTCGCAATGAATGCAATAAGTGGGCCGACGAGAATGGCTTCCAGGTTTCGATTGAAAAATTGTGTGCCTACCTTCTTCTCTTCGTCGAGGAATAGAGTTGGGTCCGCTTCGGAGATCAATAGAACTACCATATGTAACCGTTACGATCACAAGTTTATAGGCCTCATTTTGACAGGAAGATGAACTTCATCTCTCATCGGAAACAATTCAATCTTAAATTCCTAAACTTTGCTAATGTCCTCAAAGTAATTTCACACAAGTCATGATTGATTGATTGATTGGGGTTTATTGGCACAAAGGCACCTTAGGCTATAGAGCGCCAAACATTATACTATTGCAGGGAAAGGTTTAAAGGGATGAAAGAAGCTTTAGTAGCCGATTAACAAAAAAAAAAAAAAAACAACAATGATCATGACATGTGTGTATATTTATGAAAGTGATAACATAAAAATTATGGCTTCAAACTACAGTAGGTGTAAAAGGCCGAGGTCTTTTAAGAAATTAAAAACATGAATATGGTTAATAAAAGGTTTGTTTCCAAGCAACAAAGCGATGTGTAAAGCGAGACGGGCGCCATAAAGCTGGGAGAAGTGAAATTGGCGATCACTGTCTTATGCAGGGCATTCAAGGAGAATGTGCACTACACTTAGGGGTTCTGTACAGTATTCGAACATAGGTGGATCCTCTTGACCGAGCAAATACCCGTGCGTGAGATGTGTGTGGCCAATTCTTAAACGGCACAGAATTGCCTCAAGGGAGCGTTCCCTGTGCCGGGCACTTGCCCAGTCCTGTAAAAGAGGCTTTACAAAATAGTTTGTTACTGACTTCACTGTTCCATTCTTGTTGCCATTCAGATCTGATGTGTTTCCTTAGGGCTGCACGGTAGTCTCTGCATGGTATGTCTTCAATGTCCACATTTCTTTCACTGCATTTGTTTACAGCACGATCAGCATCTTCCTTTCCGGCAATTCCCACGTGGCTTGGAACCCAGCAGAAGACTATTTGAATATTGTTTTCCAAGGCAGTACTCACTTTGAACAGGAAATCAGTAACAAGAGGATTTTTTGTTGCCTCAGACGATTTAAGTGCTCGTACAGCACTAAGGGAGTCTGTGTAAACTATGAAGCAAGGAAGTATATTTTTGGGATGTGATTTGTGGCGAGAAGCAAAGCACATAACTCGGCTGTTAAAATTGTCACGTTGCTATTAATTCTCCGCACACATTCGTATGAAGGCGCGATTGCGGAGAACCGAAAGAGGAGTCACTTTTTGTGCCATCAGAGTAAAAGCTGATATAGTTGTTATACTTATCTTACAGTTGAAGGAATTCCTGCCTTAATACTTTATGAGGGGTGTCTTTCTTATTGTATTGGGTCAAATACAGGTCCACAGCAGGCAAGCATTGCCATGAAGCTATTCCTAAAACTGAAGCAACAGATAGGTTGATGTCAAGACCTGCCGAGACGGCTGCCGATTTATTTTTTTTATTGAAAAGGAGGAAAGATTAAAGGTTTATTTAGAAAAGTTTTTTTCAAAACGTGATTTCTTTATGACTGCCCAACATGGCTGTTACAGTACCGAACGAATCCCAAGTGAGTACATGAAGCCTAAAGAAAAACGCCTTTTCTCAAGAGACAGCTCATTGGCTTCAGCATATAAGCTCAACGCGGGGGATGTGCGGAAAGCACCAGTGGCGAGACGTATTCCCTTATGGTGAACAAGATATCACATCTTTAATGGTGATGCCTTTGCCAACCCCTACACTATATTCCCATAATCAAGCTGGGATCGTACAACTCTCAATAGACATACACAATCAGAACCCCATGACTTGTGAGAAGGGATCTTCAGGACATTCAGTGCTTTATGGAATTTTCTCTTTAAATTGATTATATCAAAGCCGAAGGACAATTTGCTATCAGCGGTAAGGCCAAGACATTTCTGCATCGCTTTGTTCTGGATGGAGACGTTATACATTGTTAAGGCGGGCTTTGGGGCAGGTCCACGTTTTCGAGAGAGGAGGACACAAAAAGTTTTTTCGGTGGAAATTATAAACCCATTATTATTTGCCCACTTTACCAAATGGTTAATTGTTAACTGAACTCTGCGTTGACAAGTAGAAAAATTGCAAGATGACACAGCAATTCGGAGGTCAACAACATACAAGGAGTATTGAACTGAAAGGGGAATTACATGCGAAACGGAATTAATTTTTACTAGAAAAAAAGTCGCACTGAGGACACCACCTTGGGGCACGCCATTTTCTTGCACGAATTCTCTGGAGAGAGCAGTTCCTAACTTGACATGAAATGTGCATCTTTCTAAATAGTCCTAAATAACACCTAGCATTTGACCGCGAATGCCGAAGTTATATAGATAATTTAAAATGCCAGATCTCCATGTTGTATCATAGCTTTTTCTAAATACAAAATTACCGAGAAACAAAACTGTGTATCTCCAAAGGCCTCACGTACAGTCGTTTGAAGTCTAACAAGGTGGTCAAGGGTAGACCTTGAGGAACGGCCACCACATTGGTACTTTGCAAGTATTGCTCCTGCTCTACAACTGCTCCTTGAAAAAAGGATTGGCGTCGCACGAGGCGTAACGAATCTCTAAGAGGGACGTACAACTGTTCTCGTGACAAACGTTCGAGAGGAGCCGCAGCACCTAACAAAGGCTACCACAGTGGGCCACGTCGAGGAGCTTCAGACGCCAGCTGTAGTCACCGCAGTCTCAGAGGAAACTTCGTCGGCACAGCAGAAGAGCACGTCGCCGCCACAGCTCGAAGGCGTTGGGAGAGCCTCCCACTCAGGACGGAGTTTTCTGCTCCCGTGTTGACAACAGCCGACCCGTCGTGGCCGTCGATAACGACGTTTAGGTTATTCTTTACCGTTGCAGGAGCGTCATTTAGGTCTCCGGTAGCGTTCGAGTGGGGGCCCTCCAACGTTCGTGGAGGATCTTGGCGTCGGTCGTCTTCGGCGACTCGACTTCCAGGGGTTGCCGCGACCAGTTTCCCCTAGGAGGTGCGAGGGGCGACAGGCTTCCACGTCGGGGTCGGTGCATCGGCGATGCTGGACGTCGTGGCGACGGCGACTTCAACTCTCGGCGGGACGCAGGCTCGGGGGACTGAGGTAGTCGCGGGTACTCGTCGATCTCCCGAGGACGTTCACCATAACGGGGGCGTGGGTCGTTCGGGTGGAACCGCGCAGCCCGAGCCGTCGCTAGGGGCATCGGCGGTAAATGTGGTCGAGTTCGCCGCAGTGATGGCAGATGGGTCGTCGATCTGCTGTCCTCCATACATCGGTTTTCCTTGGCGCCAGTTGGCCTCGGCGGTCATACTAATGTCGTTCGTCGTGGCGTCAGGAGTATGCCTGCGTTTGTGAGTCTCGTCGTGGCGCCACCGGGTAATGTTGAGCAGCTGGCGGCGGTCGTCGGCCCATTGCGGCGTAGGTCAGCGTCTGCTCTTCGGCTGCGTCCACGGTAACTGGAGCTTTTGGCTGGAAGGTTCGCTGAACCTCTTCTCGGACGACCTCGGCGATCGAAATTCAGTCCGGGTGCTCAGCAGTCGGCAAAAGCTTCTTAAGCTCCTCCCGGACGACGTCGCGTAGGATGTCGCAAAGGCAGGGGATGCTAGGGCTGATGTCGTAGCCCGATGCAGGAGCAGCAGCGACGCTCGAGTGCCGAAGGTAGTGGCTGGCTCTTGCGAGGAGGGCCCGTTCTATGTTCGTGGCCTCTATGACAAAATCTTTGACGGTCGATGGGGGATTGCGAACAAGACCACCGAAGATGTCATCCTTTACACCTCGCATTAAAAATCCGCACCTTCTTTTCGTCGGAGGCTTAAGGGTCGGCGCAAGCGATCAGGCGCAGAACATCCTCGGCGAAACAGGTGATAGTCTCGTTTAAGCCCTGGGTCCTCATTCGAAGAAGGTGCTCGGCCCTCTCTCGTCGATATTGGTTGAAAATATCCCTCTCAGGGCATCCTTGCAGGCGGTTCAGGAGATCAAGAAAGTCTCGCGATTCTCGCACCAGTGCCTGGCCGTTCCTTCGAGCGCGAAGTAAAGACTCTGCAGGCGCTGTTTGTCCGTCCATCAGTTGTGCTGGGCCACTCGCTCGTACTGCTGTAGCCAGTCCTCGACGTCTTTATAAGGCTCAATATTGAAGGATGCGGGCGTCAGTGCAGCAACGGGTAGAACAACGAGGGGTGGGGTGGTCATCGTTGGGATCTTCTTCCGGTTCTCGGGCAAGAGACTAAATTCGGGGGGCTGATCTCGGGTATGACGGCTTGCTCGGGCTTCGGCGTCTCCGGCGAAGGGTAGCCTTCCGGGGCTGAGCATATCACTTGGCCGGGATGTCTTCGGAGGGGTACGCTTTACGGGCATAAAATGTACTGCCCCGCATCCCCACCAAAATGTAACGAATGACAAATGATGAGGCGAAGAACTGAAAAAAAAAAAAAACGTTTCATGGGGCAAACCTGCACTCTTAGACAAAAGGGTCAGTATAGTCCTCCCTAAAGGG
Source organism: Ixodes persulcatus (assembly GCA_013358835.2). Taxonomy (NCBI): domain Eukaryota; kingdom Metazoa; phylum Arthropoda; class Arachnida; order Ixodida; family Ixodidae; genus Ixodes; species Ixodes persulcatus. Next base: position 9,393 of record JABSTQ010006843.1, read on the forward strand.
AGGAACGCTCTTGATACATATGTTCCTTCAGAAAGGGAGAAACGTTCGTCCCCAAAGCAGGTGGCAAAAGTTCCTCCGTCGCCTGCATCTCATTATGGCGGCCACGAATCGAGCAAATCGAGCTCAATAAGGCTTAACGAGAACACTAAGTCTATTGTACGGGGCGAGAAGAGCAGCAAATAAAAACGTAACACGAGCTTTCCGCGAACTGTATTTATTTCCGAAGCCGGCTTCCCCCTGCAGGTAAAGAAACCTACGTTTAGAAAGCATGCAGTCACTCAGTCTTCTCATCGTCAGCACAGCGATGTTAAACGGAGACAACCGGCACCCAGTTCGCGCACTTTACGTCTTACCTTTGCTATTCCTCGAGCCACAATTCCTTCGTCAATCGTTGCGTCAACCGCACATCACGGAGGAGTGATAAACCATTCGCCCGCGAAACTAAACGCCGCTCTTAAAAAAAGCAAATCCGAAGCAGCCTCTTGGCTCATTGCAGCACGGTAATACGAAATTATGGCGTAGCCGCGTAGTTAAAAAGAGGTTAAATCACTTGCCACCAAATGGCAGGGTCAAGCAGAGTAATTACAAGTAGCTAGACTAGGGGGCGCTAGGTACCACCCAATTCATGTTCTACAAAAAAAAAATTATTTTCTCACGCCACCATAGCGCTCAGGAATCTTCGGGAGCCCCTATTATACACACATGTACACATTATGCATACACAAGCATCCGCTGAACATACATAGAGCGCATACACATGCATCGCACATACAAACACCAATACAACAGTACACTAACCCGATCACTACTCCCGAGCTCTGCGTTTCAGTCTTTTATACTGGTCGTTTTGAACGTACGGAATTTCTCGGTGACTCCCTAAGCAATAAAAAAATATTCACAGCATGTTGATTTTTTTCCAGCAATGTCATACATCTGAGAGTATTTTTAATGGCTCAGGGGATGAATCTCTTATAAAAAAAAAAAACGCTCGATCATGCCGTAATTATTTGAAAGCCAATAAATCGAGCCGCTCCAATGCGGTTCCAAGCCATGAGTTCGTTTCCCCGCACGGCACTTCGTAGCCACTATTTATATTGTAGTGTTTGTTTTTCTACTTCTGCTGTTCGCGCACGGCTGCAATTGCCATCTTGAATTAATCTCTGTAGAGCAGATATTCACCCAGCTGGAAGTGATGCTTCACGGGCAGAGATATCGCTTTTCGATCAACTTGAATGCAGTTAAAGCCGCGACTTGCGGCAAGCGTACGGAACTACGCCAGCTACGCCGTCGCGAGCTCGAAAACTTCTAGCGCTCATTCCAGCGCGCCACTTGGAGGGCAGTTTCTCCAGGAACCGTAGTATATTTAAACAGCAAAATAAAGGATAGCTTTTTGTTTTCGATTTTACTTGTTTTTTTCTTATTTTTAATGCTAAAATTCCATTGTAAATATACGTACTTTCCGTCATAATTTCGTACTGTCCAGTCTTTTCCCCAGAGCGCAATCTCTCCCCGGGACCGACAGTCACATTGGCCACTGTACGATAGGAGCTTACCGTTCAAACCAGCGTTCCAACATGACTGTTCGCACGTCGATCGACTGCGCCTAATTCCTCAAGTGGTCTGAAACCCTTTAATGTAAAGCGGAATGTCAACCTGCGACACCCCGCCCCCTCCAATCGAGGCTCGACCAGCGGCATCAATGCCCGACAGTTTACGTCATCTCATCTTGTTGTTACACCACTGATACGCGAACACACGGTCACATCGGCGATAATTCCAGTCGTCTGTTCACTACGCACAACACTGCCATCACGATGTTGCTGCTATGTTGCTGACACGCAGAAATACAGAACCACGTTGAACGCCGGTTGGAACTCTGCACGGAAAAACAGAACCGAATTTAGCACGGAAGGCACCCAGGCAGCCGGCAGGAAAACCTGCCTGCCTTGGACGCAGTTCCTGCGATTTCCATAACGTCGAAAACGTCGACACAGTTCCGCGTGGTTCCACTACTGTAGTTCCGCGTGGCAATCCAGAAACGGCCATCTTAACCAGTGTACGTAGCGCTGCTGGCACTGCTCCGGAACTTCGCTGTTTCTAGCGGCTTCGTGTGCTCGTTTTATAAAATTAGTGGTGAAAACGTCAATGCAACCGAAATGTTCTACACGTTTGGACTAGAAGACGGAATTACAGGCGGCCTTCGCTACCACTGAAGCTCAATCAACTTAACAACATTTATTAAACAAAGCGCGCGACGTGCTCGAAAAACGAAACCGAAAGAAGATGAGTTGGGAGGGCGAAAGCTTTCTCCCGTCTGCCTGGAGAAGGAGGAAAACGTCTCGTTCCTTTCTTCTTCTCATGACCGCTTGGAGGCGCGTTAGTAGAAGGGAGGAAGACGCGCCGTTGCTACCTTTTTCCTCCATTTTTTCTTAGAGTGCGCTTTTTTCTTTATGAATGTCGAAAACTCTGCCGGAAAAGAAACGACTGAAGGACCGAGCTCGTCGTCTTGGCCCCTGCGTCAACGGCTTAGCTCCAACCTGGCTGCCCAAATCCTGTTTATCAAACAGCGTGCTGATGAAGCTTGTAGCAATGATATTTATATAGTTTTCCTTGGCGTCAGTGGATAATAAGGACTTTAATTTTCCTTCCATCAGTCTGGGTTTTGTTTATTTTTGTTTTGATAAATTAAAAAAAAGAAAACTAATAAAGCAAGAAAACAAAAAAAAAAACGCTTTTTTTAGGGATTGAACCCTCGACAGCTTGATCAGTATCGCGATATTCTACCCCTGCACCAACTGTACAAGGAGGAACCTACGCTGTTCCATTTGTACTTACCCTCCGTTCCTCCCTTCTCAGGGGGGCGTGTCCAACACAAGGAGGAACAATCACTTTTGCTACCTTTCTCCTCCTTTTTTTTCTTAGAGTGTGTGTCCAAAACAAGATAGTAGCTAGCGTCGCAGGCGTCAATGTGGACGAAACAGCAGGATCAAGTGCTGGGGCGAGACTGACTCCGGCTCGGCACGAAGAGCCCCTTATGTACACACGTGGGCTTCTGGAGCAATCGGCGTAGAAGATTCGGCACGTAGAACATTCTGACCTCGAACATGCAACAGGGCTCTCGCATTTATCAGAAATCTAAATTGAAAGAACAAATAAAAGTCGCGTCGCTCCCAGGAATCGAACCCTGGGTTTCCGCACGAGAGTCAAGCGCGGTAACCACTTGACCACGCACGCGCTCGCTCGCCGAAGTGTGCGGCAATATACCGCCTCAATTACGAAGCAATAGTATATGGATCGGCAGGGTTGCGGACACTGAAGATGTTAGATCCTGTTTGTCACCTTGGCCTTCGGCTTGCCACAGAAGGTTTTAGAACATCGCCAACACACTGCGTATGTGTAGAAGCCATCCAGATGTCCCTTAAACAAAACGGCAATATCTCAGCTTGAATTACGCCTACAAAATCCTGTCCGACCTTACCCATCCAACATACTGCCGTGTACAAAGCTGTAGCTTTTCCCGTATATTTCAAAATAAGCCTAGCATTGTGCGACCATTCAGTTTTTGACCTGTGGACCTTCATCAATATTTTTATCAAGAACTGGAAATATATCAACCTACTGGAAAGAAGCAACAGTGCTGCTCTTTGAAGAATGTTGCCAGTCATGTGCGATTGGCATTTCACAAAGTTCCACAAACATATAGTTTATCAAATAGTCATCCATCAAGAGTCTTATGAAATATTAAACAATACAATGACTATGCCCATTTCATACCGACAAGACAAAGTCAACTTTCGTCGGGTCTGCCGTGTACTCCGAATAAGTAACTAACATTCAACTATTTTGTTGTGTTCTGTTTCCAGTATATTTACTGCAGAACTTCAGGCTGTTTTAACAACTTTAGAGTTTATTACACAAAGGCGAACAATGAGGGCAATTCTGTTTGTAGAATCCAAAAGTGTCATCACGGCAATTAGTTTCATTAAAGATAGAAAGCATAGTCTTATTCAACTGGTGCGTGCAAGAATTAATAGGGGTGCTTACAAGATGCGTACGAGAGAGGATTTTGATGAATGCCCAGCCATGATGGGCTTAACGGCAATGAGAAACAGACCAACTCGCAGCTTCTTCCAAGAATATTGTTTAAATGTTTACGCACTTGACACGTAATGACCTTAATCTTGTTTTTAAGGAAACCATTTCTTTATAAATGACAATCAAAGTGGGACCAAGAGAATAATATTTAGCTGGATAGCACCAAGACTCTCTGTGGGATATGGAAGAGCTCTTTCCATAAAACCAGGTCTCATAAGGTCCTACTTTGTCGTTTGAGGCTTGGCCATTCTTATGCCACCCATGAGTACTTGCTGTGTTGGGCAGATCAACCACTGTGCCAACACTGCGGCGAGATCTTGACTGTGTCGCATGTTCTCAGTCTCTGCTTTGGGCCTGCTCAGCAAAAACACTCTTCCTTTCCAGAATTATTGTGGTACCATATTTCATTCACCCTGCACGTTTCCTTAGCGAGCAGCCGGTAATTCCTTTCAAAAGCGTGGTCATATTCCCTGATAAAAAAGATATTTTGCATAAGGCGTGCGTGCTAGTCCAGGAGGGCAACGAGGTGGGCTGAGAATCCTGCTGGATGGTGGCCAAAGTGCGGGGTCGGGGCCCCGAGTATACCTGGCACACCCAAAGCAGTTGCTTTGTGTCATCGTTACTCTGGCACAATCCGCACATACCGGGACGGAGAATAGGGTGCCCCTTGCCCTTGGGCTAGTAGTAGAAGTAGTAGATTGAGGTTTTATGGCGAAAAAGCAACTTATGCTATGATGCGCCAAGAGATGAAACTATTGCATAAGAGAATTTAGAAGAAAGAGCTTTAGTAGCTGGTGATTTACGAATTTATGAACATGAAAAATGTATAACATATGAGCAGGACCTTACATTATGAATAAAACTACAATTAGCGTAAAATATCAATACTTCCAAAAAAACTTAAAAACCTGGGTGGGTGGGAGCAGTGGCTCGTTTCCAAGTAACACACATAGGTGTAAAGGGACATGCTCTTTGTACAACTGGTGGAAGTAGTGGAGGCGTTTTTCATCATAAGTAGGACATTCGAGAAGGATATGTAAGACACTTAAAGGTCCCTGGCAATCTTCACATTTAGGAGGGTCCTCCCCACGTAAGAGGTGTCCATGCGTGAGCCGCGTGTGTCCAATGCGTAGACGACAAAGGACTACCTCATAAAACCTGTTTCTGTGCCTAGCATTCTGCCACTCACTAAGAAAAGCCTTAATCATGTGCAGTTGTTTTGACACCTGTAGGCTCCATTCTGCCTGCCGCTGAGCTTTAACATGGTATTTGATTAGGGCACAGCAACCTCTGTAGGGGATACTACTAATGTCTACAGCACGGTTGCCAGAAGTGCCCGCGGCACGATCTACCTCTTCATTCCCTGGGATTCCGACATCATTCGGTACCCAGCAGAATAGAACACTACATTCTTTCCTGGTTGCTGCTACTATTTTGTTTTGTAATAAAACAACGAGAGCATTCTTTGGGGTTTCAAGTGACGTCAGAGCCCGTAAAGCACTCAGCGAATCTGTATAAATAACTGACCGGGAGTTACTTGTTTGGATGATATGATCTACTGCAAGCAGAAGGCCATGGAGTTCAGCAGTGAAAACAGTAGCGGACGAATACAGCCTACGAACACTTCTTACTGAAGGGCCAATCATGGCACAGCCAACAAATTATTCAGTCTTTGTGCCGTCTGTGTAGTAGTGGGAATGAGAATCATGTTCCTTGTGGAGGTCGTAAAATTCTTGTCGCATGACCTCAGTTGGGGTTTCCTTCTTATCGAAATTCGTTAGTGAAAAATCACAACGTACGCAGTTAAAATCCCAAGGCGCCACCAACCTTGCAACTGTAGCAACTGGGAGCTTACTATCTATCCCAACAGACTCTGCCAAATTCCGGTTTCTCATCGCGAATGAATGGATAATGCTAGGCTTGTTTTCGAATGCCTTCTGGTATTTAGTGCCCTCCACAGCCTCCCGGGCTGGATGCTGAGCGACTGAACGTATCCTTAACGAATACGTCAAACCCAGGGAGAATCGCCGTCTGTCAAGGGACATCTCATTTCCCTCAGCATAGAGACTGAGCACAGGCGACGTTCTGAAGGCTCCAATTGCTAAACGAAGTCCCTGATGATGAATGGGGTCCAGTGCCTTAAGAGCTGATTGCCTAGCAGATCCGTATACAAAGCTACCATAGTCCAGACGTGAGCGAATCACAGAGCGATAAATTTGTAAAAGACATAGACGATCAGAGCACCATGTCTTGTGGGAATGAAATTTAAGGAGGTTCAGTGATTTCTGACATTTTATCTTCATATTCTTTATGTGAGATATGAAGGACAGTTGACGGTCGAAAATAAGACCCAGAAACTTATGCTCCTTCTTTACCGGGATGGGAGTCTGGTGGATTCGTAAAGTAGGCTCTACGGAGATTCCCCTTCCCCGAGAGAAGCAAACACACACTGTCTTATCAGGAGAAAACCTAAAACCATTTTCGTTTGCCCACTTCAAGAGGTTATTGATTGCAACTTGGAGTCTACCTTCACAAATGGAAAGATTGCATGATGAGACGGTTATCTCAAGATCGTCTACATAAAGAGAATATTGCACAGATGGGGGTATAGACCGGACTATTGAGTTCATCTTGACTCTAAAGAGAAAAACACTCAAGACACCGCCTTGCGGAACTCCAGTCTCCTGAACAAATTCTCTGGAGAGAGCAGTACCCAACTTTACAAAAAAGGTTCGCTCAGATTGATAGCTCTTTAAGATAGCAAGCAACCTCCCACGTACCCCTACTCCATACAAATCACGAAGAATTCCATAGCGCCGTGCTGTGTCGTATGCCTTCTCCAAGTCGAAAAACACTGATAAGCAGTGTTTTTTATTAACAAAAGCTTCACGAATTGTAGTTTCAAGGCGCACCAAATGGTCAACTGTGGAATGGTAGGAACGAAACCCACATTGATTCTTATCTAAAATGTTTTGTTTTTCTAAAACGTACACGAGCCTTTTATTAATGATGCGTTCAGATGTCTTGCTTAGGCAACTGGTGAGGGCAACTGGACGGTAGCTAGATGCGGAGGAAGCATCCTTCCCGGGTTTCAGAAGTGGTACGACTGTGACTACCTTCCATGCCAGTGGGAATCTGCCCTCTTGCCAGACGCGATTGAAGAGGTATAGAATAAAGAGTAGTGTAGAAGGATGAAGGTGTGTAAGCATCCAGTAGTGGATACCATCAGGTCCAGGAGCTGAAGGCTTAGTTGCGCGAAGGACCATTTCGAGTTCGTGCTGCGTGAGGGGTTGATTTTAAGCCTCACGAACAGCACCTGAGGTCTTCACGGCATGCGCTTCCGCTCGCTCTTTGTATCTAAGAAATGCTGAGGGAGAGTTTTCAGAACTTGGTACACGAGCGAAATGCTGACCAAGAAGATTGGCCTGACCCTCTAGGCTCTCTGGACAGACCCCATTGTGGGACAGAAGCGGTACTGTGAAAGCATGGTATCGCCCTTCGATCCGATGAACTTTATCCCAGACTTCTTTCAGTGTTGCAGTACTATTATTTGAAAAGGCGTACCCCTGGAAATTCTTTGGCTTAGACTGGCGGCGAATGCATCTTGCCCGAGCTTTCATATGTTTAAAAGCGAGGAGATTACTCTGCGTGGGGTAACGTCGAAAAATACCCCACGCTCTGTTTTGTTTTTTTCTCAATTCAGAACACTCTTCATTCCACCACGGCTTGGGTCTCCGAGGGAGATGCGTGGAAGTCATAGGAATAGCAAGAGATGCTGCATAAAGAATAGACTCACTTAAAAGTTCTGTAACTTGGTCCACCGATATTTTATCAAATGATGTACATGCAAGCTGCGTCGCCTCGGTAAAAGCAGACCAATCTGCTTTTTCAAACTTCCAATGGGCAGTCCGCATCGGCACGCACATTGGGGGAACGTTGTTTTTCAAGAAAATCGAAAAGTGATCGCTTCCATGTGGGTTAGTAACTGCGACCCATGTAAAGGAAGTAAATATGCAAGCGCTACCGATGGAAAGATCAATACACGAGGATGATAATGAGAATGGGCTAAAATAGGTTGGTTCTCCCGTGTTAAAAAGGCAAAGTGAATGAGACATTAAAATTGATTCTATCATTCGACCACGGCCGTCAACGTGGTCGCTACCCCATAGAGAGTTGTGGGTATTAAAATCTCCAAGTAAAAGAAAGGGCTCCGGGAGTTGGAGTAAAAGATCATTAAAATCGCTTAAGGTAAGAGCAAAAGAAGGAGGTATGTACAAGGAACACACAGTGACCACATTGTGAAGGAAGAGGCGCACCGCCACTGCCTCCAGTCCAGTGGCTAAGTCAATCGCACAGCAGGGAATGTGCTTGGGAAAAATCACTGCAACCCCTCCCGCTGAAACAGATGCATCGTCTCTATCTTTTCTAAAAATGGATACCACCTAAGAAAATTTGTATGACTTGCATTCAGAGGAGTTTCCTGCAGACATAGAGCTTATGGCCGATGTTCCTCCAAGAGGAACTCCACATCGTCAAAGTCCCTCAAAAGGCCACGACAGTTCCACTGAATGACTGCAGTCATTATTTGAGGAAGTGCCCGTATTAAAGAAAGGGCTAAGAAAAAAAAAAGGGGAACGGATGGCGTAATCATTTTGGAGGAACTACTGGTTTTTTTCCCTTCTGTTTTCGATTTGCTGTCTGCCAATCCATCTCATCTAGGTCAGTTTCTGGAGCAGAAAGGGTGCCAGCATCAGCTGTCACCTCTGCATGCAGAGCCTTCTTGGCAAGCTTGCCAGGACCCTGGGAGCAATCAGACGACCGTGGGGGAAGCCCCCGGCCTCTGCCTTGCCCTGCTGAGAAGGCGGCCGACGTACTAGGCCGACCCACTGCCCCGTTTGAGTCGTCCACTGCACGTGAAACGTGCTGCTTCCTCGGCGAAGTCATCCCCAGAGATGCAGAGCGAGGGGCTCGCTCCTCTGCCTGAGGGGACGGCGTAGGAGGAAGGGACCATGCAGTCACCTCAATCGCCTCAGTGGCACCTCGGTCTTTTGTACCAAAGGGTGTGTCAGCTGCTTTAGCAGCTGAAAGTGAATGCCCAGGCAGAGAAATCTTCAGCCTGGGCGTAGGGGACTGCAGCGGTTTCCCATGGTCTGGAAAAGACCCCTGGGTCGCCACTGACGCCTTGGACGGTGCAGGTCCCCTGCTGGACACCGCCTCGGCAAAAGAGCCTCTCTGAAAAGCGGAGAGATGACGCTTCGCATGCTGATAACTAATGCTCTCTTTCACTTTGAGCGCAAGAATTTCCTTTTCTTTCTTGAACTGGGCACAAGCCCTTGGGTATGCAGGGTGGTCACCATCACAGTTGGCATACTTGTAGTCTCCTCTGCAAGCATCAGCAGTGTGGTCTTTGCCACTGCATCTGGCACAGGTCTCACGACCACGGCAAGCGCGCGACCTATGGCCGTAGCGCTGGCAACGGAAGCAGCGGAGAGGATTTGGAATGTACGGCCGCACTTTGCAATTGATGTAGCCTGCTTTCACTCAAGGTGGCAGCGTACTTCTCTCGAAGGTTAGAATTATGTGCCTAGTGGGTCGTTCCTCGCCATTCCGTCGGATTTTTATTCGCTTTGCGGCGACAACACCTTGAGCCTGCATGCCCTCCACCATTTCTTCTTCGGAGTTGTCAGCCACATCATCCTCCGATATTACACCGCGGATGGTGTTGAGTATGTGGTGAGGAGAAACAGTCACCTTGATGTCATGGATAGTTTGGATGTTCAGCAGAGCTGTGGCCTGGAATTTTTGGAATACCTTCACAAGGAGGTCACCTGAAAAGAGCTTCGTGGCTTACTATTTCGATCCTAGTGTTCTTTGGAGAACCTTAGCAACAATGAAAGGAGATACCTTGGACAGTGATTTAGCAGTGTATTCAGAATGCAGTACAAAAAACCTGGTGTAGTAGTCGTTGGAGTTTGAGACGTCTTTGTTTAGGAACGTTGACAGGGCTTTGGTGCGGGCTCTTTTAGGAGGCCGATCAGTTTGTTTTAGCTTAGAACCCATACAGATGGGAAGAAAATTCAGTGCCCGGGTGCACCAGCCACCACGGAGCCCAACAAGGGGGTAGGTAATGCGCCATAGCAAGAAAGACTTGGCTGACACAATTACTCTACCAGTGCTACCCGGGCACTATACCCTAGTGTGGTAGCAGGTACAGGACCTGTTTCCACTTAAGGTTGGCCCTTGCCGCCTAAGAAGGTGGAAAAGGAAGGAAGAGAGCGTAGAAGAAAAGAAAAAGAGGTGGGAGGAAAAGTGAAAGAAGGAAGAAGAGGGTAGAAGAGGCGACTGACTGAATCATTCCGGTCGGGCCAAGCCAGGACACCCGTCTACGAGAAGCAGGGGCCGAAGCGCTGTATTGCTTCGCCCGGGGGGCCCCGAAGGGTCCAAACATACCCCGGGCTCAGCTCAACCACCAGGGTCCCCTTTTCCCCGGACACGGAATACACAGCACAACCGACAAAAGAGGACGTCTTGGCACCATCTGTATAAACATGAAGATAACCGTCATACTTAGTTTGCAGTTCACCAAACTCTTGCTTAATTACAGCATGGGAAATGCCGTGCTTGTTGAACTTAGATAAGAGACCAGTCGGATTCAACTCGCTACGTTTTCCAAGGTGGAATACCCTTGTCTTTCCGAACGAGGTCAACCTGGTCCAGAGAAAGGTGCAGTGAAATGCGAAGATGTTTAATACGGAGGCTTAACGGTGTCACAATACTTGGTTTATTTTCAAAAAGGCGAAAGAACCTTGACATTGTAAGAGAAGAGTACGTCGGATGCTGAGGGTCGGCCAGAATCTTGTAAGCATATGTTAGACTAAGATATGTACGTCGTTTGTTCAGGGACATCTCATTGGATTCAGCATACAAACTGAGGACGGGGGACGTCCGGAAGGCTCCTGTTGCCAGTCGCAAGCCGAGATGGTGAACTGGGTCCAACATTTTAAGGGCAGAGGGCCGAGCCGAACCGTACACTACTGCACCGTAATCAAGACGGGATCGTACAAGGGCATTGTATAATTGAAGGATACATTTTCTATCAGACCCCCAAGACTTGTGAGATAAAACTTTCAAAAGGTTTATGGACTGAAGGCATTTTTGCTTCAGAGCTTTAAGGTGGGAAATAAAGTTAAGCTTTTTATCAAATATTACACCAGAAATCGGTGCTCCTTTCTAACAGGGATAGGGGTTCCATTTAATTCCAGGAATGGATCCAAAGACAACCCGCGGCGCAAAGAAAAAGGCACACAGACCGTTTTTGAAGCAGAGAACTTGAACCCATTTTCGTCGGCCCACTTTGACAGTTTGTTTATGGCTAACTGCAACTGACGCTCACAACTGGAAAGGTTACAAGAGGACGATGATATCTGTATATCATCAGCATAAAGAGAATATGTAATTGAAGGTGGCAGCAGTCGTGTGAGTGAATTCATTGCTAGCAAAAATAAAGTCACACTTAAAACACCCCCTTGAGGGACTCCGTTTTCTTGGACAAAGGAATCGGATAGGACTGAACCAAGACGAACTTGAAAAGTCCTGTCCGTCAGATATTCATTTATGCATCGAAGCATACGGCCACGGATATTACAAGCATACAGGTTGCGGAGAATCCCATACCTCCACGCTGTGTCATATGCCCTTTCTAAGTAAAAAAAAAACTGCGACACAGTGCTGCCTGTTTACAAATGCTTCGCGTATCACAGTTTCCAGGCGAACTAAGTGGTCAAGGGTAGATCGACCTTGGCGGAACCCACACTGATTATTATCAAAGACCCTCAGGCTTTCTAACATGTATACCAGTCGCCTGTTTATAAGCCTTTCAGACGTTTTCCCGAGACAGCTCGTCAGTGCAATTGGGCGATAACTTGATGGCTGTGAGGGGTCTTTATTAGGTTTTAGAAGGGGGATGATATGTGCATGTTTCCAAGCCTGAGGAAAACATGCTTTTTCCCACAAAAGATTGAAAAAGAGGAGAAGGTTGTCAAGGGATTCCGAAGAAAGGTGGCGGAGCATCTCATAGTGAATTCTATCGGGCCCGGGGGCAGAGAGCTTAGTTACATTAAGGGCCATCTCAAGCTCGCATCGCGTAAAAGGTTGGTTATAAGATGCTGAATTTCCTCCCGACATGACAAGCTTTTGTCGCTCCGCACGAGCTTTCAACTGTACAAAGTTAGCACTGTAGTTGGCCGAACTAGATGAATTATAAAAGTGTTCCCCGAGTATATTACCAATGTCTTTTAGTGATGAAGAAGGAGCGTTAAACGTTGGAATAACAAAGCACCTATAATCTCCATTTATTTTCCGATATCTGTCCCAGGCCTCTTTGGCTGGGACAAAACTAGTTAGAGAAGAGAGATACTTCATCCAGGACTTGCGCTTTGCTTGCTTTCTAGTCCAACGAGCCTTAGCTTTTCGTCGCTTGAACTCAACAAGGTTGCTTGAAGTGGGGTATCTGCGAAATCTGCCCCACGCCCTATTTTGGTCCGTCCGGGTCGTGGCACACTCCTTGTTCCACCAAGGTTTGCATTTTTTGGGTATATTACCAGATGTTTGTGGAATGGACTGCTGAGCAGCCCTTAGTATCTGCTCAGTGACATGAAGTGTAGCGTTCTCAGGGGACATAGAAGAAAGAATTGAAGGATCTAAAGTGGAATGAAGATTAAAAAGCGTCCAGTCAGCCTTGTCTAACTTCCACCTAGGGACCCGCTTTAAAAGATTAGGCAATGAAACGGTGCTTTCTAAAATAACTGGATAGTGATCACTTCCGAAGGGGTTATGAAGAACCTTCCAGGAAAAGCAAGGAAGTAATGAAGGTGAAGCAATAGAAAGATCAATCGATGTGAATGAGTTGTGTGCCGCACTAAAAAAAGTTGGCTCTCTCCCGTTAAGAAGGCACAGCCCAGAGGACAATAGAAGACGTTCAATTACACCACCACGGGGGTCCTGACGGGTACCACCCCACATAGGATGATGAGCATTAAAATCTCCTAAAATTAAAAAAGGATGAGGAAGCTGTCCTACAAGTCCCTGCAGCTCTTGAAGATTCAAAGGAACATTTGGTGGTAAGTATAAAGAGACAACTGTTACAAGGCGGTCCACGAGGAGACGCACTGCAACAGCTTCCAGTGGCGTGCAGAGTGGAACTTGAGAGCAAGCGACTCCACTCTGAACAACCACTGCAACGCCACCAGAAGGAGTGGAAGCGAGACGGTCTTTCCTGAAAACCTGATGACGTTTTAAAATGTTAAAAGAATTAGAGTGAAGATGGGTTTCTTGCAAGGCAAGAGCAATGGGTCGAAGCTCATCCATGAAATGATTTACATCATCAATATTTCTTAAAATACCGCGACAGTTCCATTGCATAAAATGTAACTTCATCTATGAAACAGTGTGTCAATATAAGGAGATAAAAGATAGCAAAATAAATAAAACTATGGAGAGCCAACTCGAGCTAGGTAGAAGATGTGATCAAAATACAGCAGCGATCAGGACCATCACTTGGGCGCTACTACAGGTTGCTTCTTTTTAGATTTACGAGAAGCTGTCTCCCATTCCATACCATCCTGGTCGGACCCAGGAGTAGACTGGCTGTCAGCATCAGTTGGAATCTCCATGTCCTGGGAAGTGTCTGGTGGATGGAGTTTGACGGAGTTGGTCCGGCCTGGAACGCGCGGGGGAAAACCCCGGCCATGACCGGATGAAGGAGTGGCGGACGAGCTGGGCAAGGGGTCACCCAAGCTCGTTTTGACACCTCCTTTCGCAGGAGCTGCATGGGTACCATGCTGCTCCTTCGGTAGGGGGGCCCTCTCCAGCGAGCAGGAGCGAGAAACTCGCTCCCTCTCCCTAGAAGGGGACTTAGGAGAGGGGGCAGGCACGGCTGCAGCCGGCCTGTCCTTGGATGGAGGGGAAGCCTGCGTGCCACCACCAGGGGCTGGAGGAAGCTGCTGCTGCCCCGGTCGAGGAGCCGGGGCCCTAAGGTCGGCCGCCAAGATCTCGGGAGAGACCTGGGTGGCCCTTGACTCCGAGCGCGGTGCAGGGCCCCTGCGCACCGCCTCAGCATAACTACCCTTTGACAAAAAGGAAAAACGCTTTTTTGCCTCTATGTATGTAATATTTTCTTTGACTTTAAGGGCAAGAATATCCTTTTCTTGCTGAAAGAAAGGACAGCTGCGGTAGTAAGCGGGGTGTGGTCCACCGCAGTTAGCGCAATGGGCCACAGCCTCGCAAATGTCGGAGACATGGCCTAGACTTCCACACTTTGCACATGTCTCCCTTCCGCGACAGCTGCGTGATCCGTGGCCAAAACGCTGACAACGGAAGCACCGCTGTGGGTTGGGGACATAAGGGCGGATGCGGCAATTAAGGTACCCTGCTTTAATTGCCTCTGGTAGAGTATGCCTCTCGAAAGTCAAAATAACATGCTTGGAGGGAATTTCTTCACCATTCTTTTTAAACATTATTCGTTTGACGGCGACGACACCAGAGCCTTCGAGGCCCTCAAGAAGTTCATCCTCACTAGTATGAAGGAAGTCATCCTCAGAGAGGACACCACGAATGGTGTTAAGTGTACGGTGAGGGCTCACCGACACTTTTAAGTCAACAATGTTGGTCATCTTGGAGAGTGCTTCACTTTGTTTTTGTGTTTCTACCTCTACAAGGAGGTCTCCACAGTGGAGCTTCTTAGCCTTATAGGAGAACCCTACAAGGTGCTCGAGAACTTTAGCTACAACAAAGGGTGAGAGCTTTGCAACTGATTTCTGTTCATCCAGCGAATGAATGACAAAGAACTTTGTAAAGGTTTCTTCCTTGTGCTCTTTTTCAATGGTTTTGTGTTCAAGGCAGCGCCTTTTAAGGGCGTGCCCCGAACGGGGTTTAGAGGGGTGGGGCGCCATAGGAGGGCAAAGAGTGTTCAGAAACCGCGGTGCACCGCCCACCACCGAGCCCAACAAGGGAATAGGTAACGCTTCATAACAAGAAGGGCTTGGCTGAAGACGTTACTCTATTAGTGCTGCCGGGAAACTATACCCAAGTGTGGGCCAAGACAGAGGTCTATTGCCACCCAAGGTTAGCCCTTGCCGCCAAAGAGGGGTGAAAGGGGAGTAAGAGAAATGAGAGAGGAGTAAAAGAAACAGGAAAGGTAAAGGTAAAAGATTGGAGTGGATAGTAGAAGAAAAGGCGACTAGACTGAATCATCCTGGCCGGGCCTTACCAGGACTCCCGTCTACGAGAAGCGGGGGCCGAAGTGGTGTATTGCCTCACCCGGGGGGCCCCGAAGGGTCTAAACCTACCCCGGGCTCGGCTCAACCACCAGGATGCCCTTTTCCCCGGACACGGGAAAGCCACGCACAGCCAGACGTGGGCGGGCGAACCCGCATGGCTCGGGGTCCGTGGAGACGCCACTCTCCAAACACCTGCTTTCACAGGTGCCCCCTGCGGGGGTATGTTCTCGATATATTTGCTAAAACTTTTTAAAACGATCTTGGTCATACCTGGGGCACTCAACTAGGATGTGTGATATTGATAGAGGAATGTTGCAGCGTTCACACTCTGGAGCATCCTCTCCACGCAAGAGATGCCCATGGGTGAGACGCGTATGACCAATCCGTAGCCGGCACAATACCACCTCATAAAAGCGTTCCCGATGCCGGGCGCTCTCCCACTCACTTAGAAAAGGTTTTACAGCATGCAGTTTGTTATGTGTTTCATTATTCCATTCACGTTGCCACTTGGTTCGAATGCAACACTTCAAAGGGATGTGGTAGTCTTTGTATGGTATTTTATGTAGGTCTATTTCTCTTTCATTTGCAGAATTTGCAGCACTATCGGCTTTTTCATTACCTGGGATGCCGACGTGGCTTGGCACCCAGCAGAAAATTATCTCAATCTGCTTGTACGAGGCTGCGATAACTTTATTTTGTAATTATAGAACAAGTGAATTTCTAAT
Source organism: Ixodes persulcatus (assembly GCA_013358835.2). Classification (NCBI taxonomy): domain Eukaryota; kingdom Metazoa; phylum Arthropoda; class Arachnida; order Ixodida; family Ixodidae; genus Ixodes; species Ixodes persulcatus. The sequence goes on from JABSTQ010006843.1 coordinate 25,489, forward strand.
GCGCTTCAGTGATGTAAGTGCTCTTAATGAGCTCAAGGAATCTGTGTAAACAATTGAGCGGCGAAGCCTTTTTTTCGTTGCATAATCGACAGCTAACAGCAGGCCATAAAGCTCAGCTGTCAGTATGGTGGCTGCATTTTGGATTCTCTTGATCTGTTTCACAGATGGCCCTATGAGAGCGCAGCCAACCACCGAGTCTGTTTTAGTTACATCTGTATACAGACCTACGTACTGTTCATATTGATTTTGTAGCTGAAAGAATTCCTGCCTCATGACTTCATTTGGTGTATCTTTTTTGGAATGTTTAGTCAGTGTAAGATCACAATTAATGATATGATAATCCCACGGGGCTATAGTGGTTAAGCATTGAACTACTGGAGGCCTGGGATCTAGTTCTACAGACCCAGCATAATTCATGTTCCTAATTGCAAAAGGAGGAATAACGGCTGGTTTATTTTCGAACGTTCTCTGAAACCTGATGTTTTCGAGGTTATCCCGAGTAGGGTGCTGAGGGACAGAGCGAACTCGAATAGAATGCATAAACCCCAGAGCAAACCTCCTACTTTCAAGGGATGGCTCATTGGCTTCTGCATATAGACTAAGTACCGGGGAGGTACAAAGTGCTCCAGTTGCCAATCGCAGTCCCTGGTGGTGAATGGGGTCCAACATCTTTAGAACTGATGCTCGGGCAGAGCCATACACAATGCTCCCATAATCAAGCCCGGAGCGAACAACTGCCCGGTATATGCGTAACAGACATAGTCTATCGGAGCCCCATGATACATGTGATAGAACCTTAAGTATATTCAGCGATTTGAGACATTTAAGTTTCAAGTTCCTAATATGTGGAACAAAAGTCAATTTCGAGTCAAATATGAGTCCCAGAAACTTGTGTTCACTTTTTGTGGCTATTGGTATTCCATACATTTGTAAAGAAGGCTCTTGCAGAACTCCGCGCCGACGAGAAAAACACACACAGGCAGTCTTTTCTGGCGAAAACTTAAAACCATTTGTGTCAGCCCATTCTTGTAACTTGTTAATTGCCAGTTGGACCCGACGTTCACATATTGAAGGATTACAGGACGAGACAGAAATTTGAATATCATCTACATATATAGAGAATTGCACGGAAGGAGGAATAGCCCGGGCAATCGAATTCATATTTACAATGAAAAGGGTTACGCTAAGGACGCCTCCCTGGGGAACTCCATTTTCTTGAAAAAACTCCCTGGAAAGGGTTGTTCCCAATCTTACATAAAAAGTGCGACATTGCAAGTAACTTTGAATAGCACCTAGCATTCTACCTCGGACACCAAGACCAAACAAATCCTGCATAATTCCAAAACGCCAGGCCGTATCATATGCCTTCTGTTAATAAAAAAAGACAGAAACACAGTGTTGCTTATTTACAAATGCTTCCCACACAGTGGTCTCAAATCGCACCAGGTGATCGAGCGTTGATCGAAACGAACGGAAGCCGCACTGATATTTGTCTAGAAGGTTGCTTTTTTCTAGGTAATATATAAGTCTTTTGTTTATCATTCTCTCCAGTGTTTTTGAGAGACAACTCGTTAGTGCTATCGGTCTGTAACTGGAAGCACAGGAAGCATCTTTGCCTGGCTTAAGCAAAGGAATGACAGTGGCCACCTTCCAAGACGACGGGAAGTGACCCTCCGACCAAACACGGCTGAATAAGTACAAAATGAGTTCAAGCGTTGAGGGATGTAGGTGGCATAGCATAGTGTAGTGAATACCATCAGGACCAGGGGCAGTCTGCTTGGGACTATGCAGTACTGCCTCAAGTTCATGTAGTGTAAATGGTACATTGTAAGATTCTTGATTGCCTCCTGAGGTACTTATAGATATTTTCTCGGCATGAAGTTTATGCCGAATGAAAGCTGGCGTATAATGATGAGAGCTTGAGACAGACTCAAAATGCTCTCCTAGTAGATTAGCTTGATCCTCAAAACTTTCGGGGCAGATTCCATGTCTACTCAGAAGAGGGATAGAATATGCACGGTAACAGCCATTGATCTTATGCACCCGGTCCCATACCTCTTTGCACGAAACGCTGCTGTTTATGGAAGATGTGTATCCCTTGAAACTATCTCGCTTAGACTTCCTGCGAATAGACCGAGCGCGAGATTTCATTATCCTAAAGGTGATGAGATTAGTTTGTGTAGGATATCGGCGGAAAATTCCCCAAGCTTTGTTCTGTTTTTTTTTTTTTTTTTTTTTTGCTATGCGGCAGTCGTTATTCCACCATGGTTTCGGTTTCTTGGGAAGATGTGTTGATGTCATGGGTATGGCCATGATTGATGCTTCTAAAATATGCTTGGTGATATGCTCAGTTATGCGATCAATGGAGATCTCATGGAAAGATGTACACGCTAAAAGGGATGCTTGTTTAAAAACTGACCAGTTTGCTTCTTCAAACTTCCAACGGGGAGTTCGCATTGGAAGTGTAACCGGTCGTCCAATGCGATTTAAAATTATGGGAAAATGGTCACTTCCAAATGGGTTAGGATTGACCCCCCATGAGAAGAGAGGGAACAATGTTGGGTCACTAAGCGACAGGTCAATGGAGGTGAATGAACGGGTTGGCGCACTAAAATATGTAGCCTGCGAGTTATTGAGCAAGCATAATCCCGTAGAAGAAATAAATCGTTCAATCATTGATCCTTGCGTATCACATCTTTCACTACCCCATATGGGGTTACGAGCGTTAAAATGTCCTAGAATTAAAACTGGTCGTGGGAGTTGGTAATACAGACACTCAAGTTCGTCCCGAGTTAGAGGATAATTAGGAGGTATGTAAATGAAGCAAACTGTCATCAATCGGTCAGACAAAACACGAACAGCCTCAGCCTCCAATCTAGCATTAAGGGGTACCTCAATACATGGAGTAGATCGCTGAACTATAATCGCTACCCCACCTGAGGTGTGGGAAGAATGGAGACGGTCTTTTCGAAAAAACATGGAAGTGCCTTAAAAATCCGGAATGGTTGTGATTCAAATGGGTTTCTTGAAGGCAAAAGATTAATGGGTGATGATGGTCTAACAAATAGCACACATCATCATAGTTGTGTAGCAATCCTCGACAGTTCCATTGGAGGAGGACTTCTTACATCATATGTAAGGTGGTATGTTTCAGAGACTGTCTAGCTAAACTTAGAAGTCAATTTTAATTCGAGGTGCATTTTTCTTTTTGGACGTATCTTTCGGCTTACCTGTGGTATCACAGGTGGCCGAGGGTAAAGACTCTGAACTAGACTGGGGCCTGTCCTCCTGGGACTGGGGCCCGCTCTCGTCCATCGGTTCGTCTGGAGCCGCTGCTGGCGGACCCTTGGGGGTCTCTGGCCCAGGCGGCTTGTCAGGCATACGGGGGCCACCAGAGGCACGAGAGAGACTACGGCCTTTAGGTGGCTGGGCTGCAGGGGGTGCACAAGGCACAGTCCTCTGTGCTTGGTTTTTAGTGGATCCCGACGGACCGGCATCCACCTTTCGGTTCGAGGGCGGAGCTGCTAGCACCGCTCCTGCTGAGGTTGAGGGGGCCAAAAAAGGGTCACACAAACCGTCCAAGGACGTCTGTGTTCCCGTTGTAGCTGTTAGCCGTGCAGGTCCCCGGCGCACGGCATCAGCATAGGAGCCCAAAGATTGAAACAAGTAGCGTTTCTTGGCCTCTGGGCAGCTGACGTTTTCTTTAGTTTTGATAGTTAGGATCTCTTTCTCCTGTTTCCACAGAGGGCATGCACGTGAGTATGCTGGGTGGGGTCCTTTACAGTTTGCGCAACACAGTGAGCTTTCGCACACATCAGCTACATGCTCCGTGCTTCCACATTTTGCGCATATATCTCTTCCACGGCAGCTGCGGGAGCCGTGCCCAAACCGCTGGCACCTAAAGCACCTTTGGGGGTTTGGGATATACGGCCGGACGCGACAGTTTATGTAGACAGCCTTTACAGAAGCAGGAAGACAGTGACGCTCAAAGGTGACTATGAGATGTTTAGTGGCAGTTTCTGATCCGTCTTTCCGGAACATGATCCTTTTTACGGCAACTACAGCAGAAGAGCGGAGGCCCTCAAGGATCTCTTCTTCGCTGCTGTGCAGGAGGTCGTCCTCAGAGATGACCCCACGAATGGTGTTTAGGGTGCGGTGAGGAGACACTGTGACTTTTACGTCTACAATGGTGTTCAAAGTGAGCAAAGCAATGCTTTGTTTCTTTGAGTTTACTTCCACAAGCAGGTCTCCTGAATACAGTTTTTTAGCATAATAATCGTCTCCAAGGCACGAGTCAAGGACTTTTGCAACAGCAAAAGGTGAGACCTTGGACATTGGACGTTGATCATTTTCTGAATGAAGTACAAAGAACTTTGTAAACATGTCTGTTTTAGACTCTTTAGCTATGACAAGAGGTTCGGGGCGCAGGCGCTTGCCTAGTCGCCACGAACCGGGTTTTGGTTTAGGAGGGGCAGCCATAAAAAGGCAAAAACACTTCGGCACCTGTGGCGCACCACCCACCACGGAGTCCAACAAGGGGACAGGCAACACCTCATAACACTACGGGCTTGTCTGAGAATGCTGCTCTGCCAGTGCCACCAAGACGCTATAACCAAGTGTGGTTTAGACGAGGGTATCTATTGCCACCCAAGGTTAGCCCTTGCCGCCAAAGAAGGAAGAAAAAGGAGCAAGAAAAATGAGAAAGAAATGAAGGAAACAGGAAAGATAAAAGTGAAAGATCAGAGGGGATAGTAGAAGAAAAGGCGACTAGACTGAATCATCCTGGCCGGGCCTTACCAGGACTCCCGTCTACGAGAAGCCGGGGCCGAAGTGGTGTATCGCCTCACCCGGGGGGCCCCGAAGGGTCCAAACATACCCCGGGCTCGACTCAACCACCAGGATGCCCTTTTTCTCGGACACGGGAAAGCCACGCACAGCCATACGTGGGCGGGCGAACCCGCATGGCTCGGGGTCCGTGGTGACGCCACTCACCAAACACCTGCTTTCACAGGTGCCCCCTGCGGGGCGCTTTCAGATAAACACGGCGCTCTTGGTATTAACTTGTTAAATATTCCCGACTCGTGCCAATCCATTCACCCTCTTATGAGTCCTATCATAACTGACCGCACTGAAGTACCTAAGGGGATAGATCAACTAAAGATGTCCTCCAGCTCCGGAGATGAAAAAAATTAACTCTCAGGTATTAATAAACACTAAACACATTTCTTCCACCTTCCTCCGCGATATATTCTCTCAATCTCTTAAACTCTCTGAAGTTCCATCCGATTGCACAATTGCTAACGTCATACCCGTTCATAAAACAGGCGGTCGCCAACTAATCAGCAACTATCGCCCCATCTCGCTCACCCGCGTTGCATGCCCACTCTTGGAACATGTTCTCTATTCCAACGTAATTAACTTTCTAGACTGTTATAACCTCCTTTTCAAGCACCAGCACGGATTTCGAAAGTCATACTCATGCGAAACTCAAGTAAAAGCATTTCTCACTGACGCTTACTCAAATTTCGATTCCGATGTCCAAACTGACGCCATTTTCATTGACTTCTCCAAAGCATTCGACAAGGTCCCTCATCGACGTATTTTAATGAAACTAAGAGAAATTAATCTTCAACCCTCTGTAGTTAATTCGACTTCTCAATTCCTCACTAATCGCACTCAGTACACTTGTATTAACAATGTAAAATCTACCACAAGCACAGTAACGTCTGGCGTCCCTCAAGGAACCGTTCTTGGCCCCCTTTTTTCATTCATCTACATTAATGATCTCCACCATGGCATCGCTTCTGAAGCACGTTTGTTCGACGATGACTGTGTCATCTATAGACCGATTCATCCACACCACGATCAACTAATCTTGCAGACGATTTCCAACTTATAATTCAGTGGTGTCATAAATGGCAAACGGCTTTAATCTATAATAAATGTAAATCGCTACCTTTTTCCCGCAGTTCACATGTTCTATCCTCCTCTTACCACCTTTCTAGCATCCCAGTAACTGCTTGTTTATTGTATAAATACCTAGGAATTCATCTGACATCTGACCTGTCATGGACCACTCACATAGCATCTGTCATTGCCGATGCTAGCCGCACTCTCGGATTTCTTCGCCGTAACCTCAGAGAAGCTACATCCCCAGTAAAACAACTAGCTTATACTGAACAAAATGTAAGGGCGCAAACGAGCTGGTGTACATTGCACATGGTTGAAAAAAACCCGAGACTGCGGGTAAACGACACGACACTAAAAAGTCTCTAACACAGCTGAAATTTTTATTTTCCGAAACCTGGTTATATAGGCACTTCGATACAAAAGAAAAAAGGGGGAGAAGGTGAGAACCCCAAAGAATGCCACTTTTTCTACCAACGTATCCTCTGACAAAACAACAAGGACAATGGACTCTGCCTCATGCACTTCTCTTATCTTTGACCCCTCCCTTCCCGACCACCAAACACACTGGTACCCCCAAGCCCAGTAATACACATACAAAAAGAAAAGAAAAGAACGACCAAACGTCCCCCCTAAACGGAAACCTAAAGACATAAACCTTGAAGGTCAGAACTTTTCACAGCCTAAGAAACCGCCGAAGTTCGTTGTCCAATCCAAAGGACGGCTTATTAACTGCGTTCCCGTGACCTAATATTGTTAATGACTCTTTTATCAATCGCTTATGGCCATCTTTTTCCCGCAACTCTAATGAAGTTAAATGCCACAACAGTACACAGTTCATACCTTCGATCAGATGTTTTGGCACTTCGGAGTACGGGTCTTTTTTCTTTATACAACGTTTGTGTTCCGTCAACCGCTCATTTATACATCGTTTAGTTTGACCAATATAACAAAAGCCACAATCAAAAGGTATCTTGTAAATGACACCCGACGAACATTCCACATCCTTCTCTCTGTGTTTTATCGCACAACCTGAAACATTCGAGGCAAAAGGGGTCAAACGGCTCAGTCTATAATCTGTAGAAAAGGCAGTGCCAACATTAAACCTGCTGGCTAACGCCTTGATGTTGTGAGAAATTTTATGAAAATAAGGAAGGACTACTCGCTTCGAAGGTCTAAAATTTTTCTGAATTGACTTCTTTGGAACTATCATATACACCAACTGCCTTAAAATATGTTCCTGAGGATATCCAGCAACCTCGAACCGTTCTGTCAGACGACGAAGAGAAGTGCCAATAAAATGTGAGTGTCGTGTCGTTTACCCGCAGTCTCGGGTTTTTTTCAACCATGTAGCTTATACTACCTTGGTCAGAACTAAACTAGAATTCGCTTCTTCCATATGGTCACCGTGGCAGTCATACCTAACCAACAACCTGGAATCCGTTAAAAGCAGAGCCCTCCGTTTTATTCCGACTATTCCGCTTACGCAAGCATATCAGGATTTCGCCAACCAGCTAACTTTTACACATTTTCTCACCGCCGCTGCGTGACTCGTCTTTCTTTTCTTCATCGGATCTTTTATTACAACAGTCATCTCAGACAAAGTTTGCTATCGCCTCCTTACCGCATTTTCCCTCGTCTCGACCATAGAGTTATTATAATGTACGCTAGAGGTTCAACTGGCGCTAGTGTCAATGCGACTTCCGTGACGCAAATTGAAGCAGACAGCAACCAGTCTACGTTTGCGGTGCTCCTGTGCATTCCTATGGGAAAACACGCGTGCATTTTGTCTTTTCGCCGGAAAATAGCACGGAGCACTTTGGGTATTTGGGTCGTACCGAATAGCATGTACCTTGATTAACACTGTAAAAGTGTAATTTCTTTAGTTAGCGTATTTTTCTTCATCAGTGAATGATATTTAACTTCGCTACATTTCAGTCCCAAACGTGTGTTCCGCAGCAGGTGTGTAAAAACAAGCGACGAATTACAATTGAAACGAATATAGAGTGTGTTCAAGGCTCGCCAGCATTCCGGTGACACTTGTATATTGATAATATGCCAGTCCTGTCACTATATGAAAATGATCCCGTCGTGCATGAAAGGATAAAAACCTTCAAAACGTGGAGAATAAAGTCCGTGGGCTATGAAAGGTGTCTCTCCGTATTGTTTTCTCTGCCGGGCAGCTTTTATCGCGCACTTGTTTTCAAAGATATCGAGCGCGCGGGTGATATTTTGAACGTAGAACAAGCAGCTTCGCTCAGGGCAGAAATAATAAAACGGTACTTACTTATTTAAAATCGGAATAGATCACGTGGCCTTCCATTTATTTTGATCGTACATGCACTGCGAGTTACTGATCCAGTGTTACTGCGTAGTTCTTGCCGCCGCTCTTGATTTTCCAGATGTCCTTTGTTCGTTTGGCATGTATATTCCCCATGCTGGAAATCGCCGACGCCGCGTTCGCGCTAATAGTGTCCGACAGTGCACATCAATACACGTACGAAGCCGTTTTAGCACCGTTTTTAATGCAATGAATTCGAAAGAAAAACGCCGTAACTGACCAATTCTTTCATCGGCCTGGCTGAGAAATGTTCCAAGCTACCTAGTACGTACGAATTATTCGGGATATTTGCTCTTATGATCGAGCACAGGGAGAAAATGCACTCACTTTTTCCCATAGAAATGCATTACCGGAAGTCAATTTTCGACTGGTTGCTGTCTGCTTCAATTTGCGTCAGCACACTAGCGCCAGTTGAACCTCTAGCGTACATTATAATAACTCTATGGTCTCGACCATTCTTGTAAACTCCGTCTGATTTCATCGTTAACCGTTACTCACCAAATGTCTACTTTACCACTGGCCATTGACGACTGGAACTCACTGCCTGACGTAATTGTTTCCTTGCCTGACACTAAGACATTTTCTGCAGCTATACCTTATTTTTCTAACCTATAACTAGATTGCAGCGTGTTTTTGATGATAAATAGTTGTGTTGTTTGTTTGTTTTTTGAAGTGTGCACTCCCTTGTATAATGCCCCCTGGGCTTTCAAGAAATAATAAATAGTGATGATGATTAACTGCTCCACAGCCTTATATAGCCGACATATTGAAGGTAATCATTTGGCCGGTGACCACCTCAGTACTTATTAAGGTTCCAAGTGTCCTATCTCCTTTTCTGGATTCTGTCAAGGTGAAAACAGTGTTTCGGAGTTCGTGGACTCTATCTCTTACTAAAAGGCATTGGTGCGACTAATAATACTTCGGCGCAGTCGCTAAAACGACATCCGGAAAAGCAGCTCCTAGAAGAAATGCTATCGCTTTTCAGAGATTACGGGCGAGAAAGAGAGGGGGAGGGGGGACCGGTTAACGTGTTTCAGCTGTCCGTCTGGACGTAATGCTAGGCTCAGCAAACTTTTGTTTTACGTCGGACAAACTTTATTTTTATTTTCGTTACGTCGGACGTGACGCCATAAAAATAAGAATTTTCCTATAGACAGATGTCGAATTGAAGCCATTTTTCAACGTATGTTAGGTGTGTTGTGTTATTAGAAGGTTTTATTAAATATAAACAGGAAAGGGAATGGAAAAGTTCCTTTTTAATTTGTCTTTGTCCTCTATTCTAAAGAAAAGAATAGCAGATTACAAGAAAAAGAAGTGCAAAGCAATTTACGATAATTTTAGAACTCTTACAAATATATCAACAGGAGAAAATCTGTAGAAAATGTCTTTTCACTTTAAATATTTAAAAAAAAATTTAGCATTTATTCTTCAAAAGTTTCGTCCAAATTATAAAAAACATGTTCTCAATATTTTTAATAAAATAAAAAGCAATATATGAATAATCTTTCTCTTTTTTAAAACAATATAAAAAATAATGTTCATAATTTGTTCTCTTAATTGTTTTATAAAATCATTTCAACAGAACATTATGAGTATTTTTTAACTTACAAAAAACGTTATTCTTTTTACTTTTTTTTATAAATAACTCTACAAAAAAGGTCCATTACATTTTATTCCGAAAGTTTTTTGACAATATTCAAAACAAAGTGCGTTTATAAAGAAATTCAGTAGAATACCCGAAAGTCAGTAAGAAGCCTAAAAAGTTCAAAAAATATGTTGAAACCTGTTTTAGCAAAAGGAGGACGCGCGGCCTCACCGTCCCGACCTGGCATCGCACGCATAGCCTGAGCTGGTGTAAGGCAGTGGTGGTGTGCCGAGCGTCCGCGCAGGCCCGATGTGTAGCTTGTGAATTCGTGAAAATATGGAAATGGGTCCTGGTGCTGCTGTTGCAGTATGCCTCTGCGTGTCGAGCGAAAGCAATGATGACGCGCATTTCCGCCTGTGTGCTGTGGATGCGTTCCGGTGCGGCGTGGTGCTGTCTCCCCTGAGTGGACGCCTTAAAATCCACCCAAGCTGTGCCTTGTCCTTCTAAGGGGCAGGCGGCGTCTGTATAGACCAGGGGTCTCAAACACGCGGCCTGCGTGCATCCCGTGGCTGCGAGCCCCCGTTCCCACGTCTCGAGAGCCTCATCCGCCAATATAATAGTTTAATATCGTCTATTCATTTCCGCTTGCCAAGGAGCTCTGCTCATATAACCTGTTCACATTTTGCTTTTTTTTTTGTTTTGACTGAGTAACGCTTCGTTCAAATAGTTGATTATCATTCCTTTCTCGTGTCACATCAACAGGCACGGCAATACCGCTACTAGGCGTCAAGCGCGAGCTCTTTGCTCATCGAGGCACCTCGGCTACACGAACTCTCGCTCAGCAGGTGCAACTGCTAACGATGAAGCTGTGAGCTCGGGCTCCCAGCTGTCGGACCTCTAAAATACAATTATGTTTTTTTATAATGCTGCTATACAAACTGCCAGGAAACTAAAAACTGCCGTTTGAAGACATATTTCTTTCTATGCCTGCAGAGCTAAGTGAATTGTGCGACAAAGCAAGGGCGGTATGCTTGTTCTCGTTCAATAAAAAACTGGCAGAAATTGTTTTTTATACATTGTTATAACGTGCGTTTCGTGCTCAAGGTAGTCGTGTATGCAGATGAAAACTAACGATGGCAAAACGGTAACCTTACAAAAAGGAGAGAGCATAAGGTTCCTTCTATAGAATATATCTGGCATGTCTCAGGGACAGTCGGCTGCAATAGCAAAAGAATGCGCCCCTCCCCTCATTCTTGTCCTACGACTTTTTGTGGGTTGGCTATTTGGCCCCCACACTAGGATGTATTTGAGATCCTTGGCATGTAGGATGTGGACGACGTCTTTACTGAAGGTGGTTTCGTTCAATCTGATGCGCCTCCTGATGAATGCCTGGCTTTGATCTATTAGTCAAACCACGGCAGTTCCGTTTTGAAAACAAATGTAAAGAGATGCATAGTCCTGGCAGGGTATTATAAAAATATATATCTACATTATGAATGTATTTCATTGCTGAGATGCGTAAAAAAGACTCATCTGAAACGCGTCTATGTATCTAATTACTCAAAAGAATGTCTCATGTATTATCGCGATATATTTTTATTGCGACACAGCCCAGCCGTGTTTTGTGTATACTGAGCATTGTAGCTCTGCTCTGCGATATGGATTCATTCTGGCAACTAAGGTGTTCGAAGTAGAGATACATTTATATAATGTTGAAAAGGTGAAATAAATCTTCAGTATACCTTGCTAAAGTGCTTTATAAAGACCAATATTTATGGCACTGGGTTTTGCTTTTTGGGAATACAATTTTAATTTATTTATTTTGAGATACTACCGGCCGCAGAGAGGCAGCCTAGGTAGCAAACCTACTGTCGAAAATTTATCGTAAAAATTAATACAACATTTTGGTAACACTGCACTCTTCATTTGTGTAGAGCACCACACTCTCGTAAGAATAAATACAAAAACCGTGCGTAAAGAAACACAATAAGAAAAACACATAATGATACTTTTCCGTGCTAGAAATAAAGCTTGCATCACATCAAGCAAAATAATATTTTTACAAAAAGTTTAGAAGCGTGAATTTTAATAACCTGAAATATTAAAAGCTGGCTAACGCTCCGAATATGCGTAAAAACGAACACAGGCAATCTGAAGAGGCCACTTTTCAGAGAGAAAGCACAATTCATAAAAATACATGCAAAACAGGGTATTAAAACAATTTGCCCAGACGATATTTATGTACGTGTATTGGGTTCTTCTTGTCGCCCTTGATGTATTAAAGTTATAGTAGCGTTGAAACTCGCAATTGTATGAGCCTGCTATCAGATTGATAAGAAACATACGTCGACGATTCGTTTTAGCTTTTCTGTAAAAACGATGGTCGGCCTCTACATATAGAGTTCTAAAATTGATGTGTACCTTCCATGTGGATGCAACAGATGCTTTTCAACTATACGAGATTTCGAATGCAGCGTAGCAAGTTTATAATTAATTTATTTTGTATTTTCATCACTTTATACTGATTGGACAGTGCTACAGAGTGCTAGTGATATAAAGCATTGGCTACGACGCGACATTCTTTGCAACAAACATAATTCATATTTATACGAGCTGTAGGTCCCCAGACTATGTGACAGTAAGGTAACGGATAATTGAACACTGCACTATAAGTACGTTGTACATTGGGTGGTAACATATACCGATACTTTAGAAGAATATATATAGTTCTAAAACGTTTTAGATTATTGTTTTGCATATGGAAATCCCATAACATGTGCTCGTGAAACACTACACCTAAAGGTTTTTTTTTTTTTTACGCTAGTTACCAATTTAATTTAAAAAGCGTCGAATATAATTTAAGCAGCTCCAATGCACATCCTATTTTCTGGTTGCATATAATTCATTTTGTTTTAATTATTCAATAATTCAACTCCTGAAGCAATTCACAAACTAAGTTTTGTCTTATCAGTTATTTGCTTTAACAATTCGCATACCAATACTATTTCCCGATAAAAAAAAATATACTCCTATGTCGTCAGTATATCAGCCCCAAGCATTACCATGTTTACTGAGCTTTGTGGTCAGAAATACAAGTCATCGATGCTCCCACGACAGTGATATAAAGCTTATTCTAGCAAAACACAACCTTTCCTACAGGCAGCATATTATAAGGTAGTCGTTTGCATATGTTGGGCGCATGGCATCGGGATCGTTATTGCAGTCGATGAACAACGAGGTTAGAAATAAAAAAAAAAAGCTCGAAATTAATCGTTGCGTGGCTCACTGCTGGTGCCATATCCATATGATCATTAGCCATTTTCACCGGATAGGCGAGTGCAGGGTCTCATCTGTCAGACTCTCGACAGACCTGAGGCACGTTGCAAACGACGCAGAGATTCCAATCAGGTTTTCCTTGCTAAAAAAATACAAACAAATATCATGTCGTCTTATACTTTCGCCGATTGATTTGCACGGTCATACAGTGGAGTAGAATTTAGTTATAGTAATTTCGGCCACAGCTTTTTGCATATTCCGACTGTGACCGACCCGGTAAATTAATGCCGGAAAGCACGTTGGAGGGCTGAAGCAAGCAACGAGCCGTTGGCGCGCTTGAGGCTGCAGGGGAAGCGGCCATCAAAGCGAGCCGCAGCCGATTCGCCAGTCTCTTTGCTTCTACTATTGGCCACCCAAGCCGGGACCAGGGACGTCATGAAGGAGGTTATTTTGTTTGTTTTTTGTAATTTTAATTTCCCTGTAACTTTTAAAATATAGCAAATTTCCAGTAAAGAAAAGTTTCTGAATCAAAATTAACTGTTGGGCTAGTTGGCTATGCATTGTTAAAAATCAAAAGCGCAAACACTAAGAAAAGAAGAGGGGACAGGAAAGAGCGCTAAAGGGGTGTTCTTAGTGTTTGCGCTTTTGATTTTTAACAAAGATACATTTCACTAAGTTACTGCGTTATGTTCGCTCAGGTTCGGTGCAAACTAAAAACCAGTCAAAAAGTCGTTGCAGGGCCCCTTTAGATGCAAGACACAGCTTTGTCGTCGCAAATACTTGTCCCTTCGAACACTTGCGAAGCCGTTCAAGCTCTCGGCCTACCCTGTGGAGCGCGTTTTTACAACCGGTCGCGCAGCATCGCAACCTTCAGTCTGTGAGCTCTGACGATTAATCGTCGCGGGGGTTCATAAAATTATCGTATTCAAGCGCGACGAGGAACCTCCGGTGCTCGCTGACTGCCAAAAGGCGCCAGAAAGACTGCGATGCTCCGCGGGAGGTGCGCCAAGCACCGGAACGGCCCCGCAGGCGATTGAAAGACAAAGTATTCTCAACGACAAAGCAACTTCTTGCAACATCAGCGAGCTAACGCTGCTCGAAATTCCTACGCTCATATTTCGGCAGAGCGAGCGCGGTCGGCCAGATCGTAGCGCAGACGGCTCTCCTGTCGCGATTTCTACGTCGTCGTTCTGTCTAACACCAACAGCCGAAACAGCTCTCTCTTGAGACTGCATGCGGGTCAAATAGACGAGTCTATAGACCCCTTTCATGCTTACCAACAAAACCAGTACCACGTGACCGCTGCCTGCCAAGAAACTTCCGGTGGCCGACTTCCGGTAGTTCTTTTGCTTGCACGTCGAAGGCAGCTGAGTTGTTCGGCAAGTATGTTTGTGCTCATTTATACTGAATTCGCTTTCGCTGGAATGGCAAAGAATATCTGGTGATTATTTTAAGAAGTTAGATGATGTGGCACGATCGCGGTATAGTGAAAAGCTTTTGCATAAAGTCGAAGAGCTCGCGGATCCGCTGGACGAAGTTCTTCGACGCCTCGTAATCAAGGAAAACACCCGCTTGTGGCCGTTGGTCACGGCAGCAGACATCTACATGTGCCTGGTTGAAGGCACCTGCTACTCTACGAAGAAACAAATTAGAAGTTTTTTTTTTTTTTTTTTTTTAAGATGACAGAAGGTTACAACTTTTTTATCAATAGAAAATATCAAGATGTCCACAGAGTGCAAGCACGAAAAGCAGAGAAGATAGTATTTGTCACATCTTCTGTTGAAGCTAGCTAAACGGTTTCCAAGATGTACAAGCCATGGAGCCTCGTGCATACTGACGGCAGGGTCTCGAACGCGCAGTGCACATGTATAGCAGGGTAAGTAGCACGCCGTCTCGCTCATGTTGTAATCATTTGAAAATATTCGCGAGTGGCAGAGACAGTAGATTATGAGGCTTCTTACGTTTTATGTATATATAGTGTTCTCAGCTTGTGGCCTGCTTTCAGCCTTTTACTTGAAGCTGTAATGTAATGCGTATTTATTTCTAGCCTTGGGGAATGCTGCAGCCACGTTGCAGCACTTCTCTTCAACATCGTGGCAAGCATTAGGTACCGCCTTAACGATCCTTCACCAACAGAAACACCGTGTCAGTGGAAGCGTGCTCCTAGAAACAGCCTGACATTTATCTTATTTCTTTGTTGCAGATACGTCTGTTAATATGACACCTAAAGGTAAGTAAGTGATGTTATACTCATCCAATTATCCAAAGTGCCACATACAGTCTATTTCTGCGTTGGCCATCCAGTTTTTCAAACCCGACATAACTAAAAAAACACCCATGCCTTCCACTGCTGCTCCAAGACCTGTACCTACGTGCACAGACGACCAGTTGAGTAGATTCCTGCGTAACCTCAAGGTACGACTAAAGGATCTTCAGTCATGATACGCCATTCCAGTAGCGTAACAAGTTTTCAGGACAAACCGATCACTCATAATAGAAAACAACTGTCATCTGACTAGTGAATGTGTTTGATTTTATTCGCACAAGCACTGCATGAATACTGTTTCTTACTGATTCAATGCTCTTTGTTTCTAGACCTGGGCTCCGGATACACCTACCTTCCAATTGATGACAAACAGACTGTTGAAGACAGTGACCCAGCGTCCGAAACAAAAGAAGAGCAAGAGCATGTTGAAGAAGCAGAGCTGTCGTGTCCGCAAACAGTGTGCCGGCTCGTAAAGGTCTCGAGCATCATTTTTTGATGAAGATATGCACTTAAACAAATGCCTTGCTTACTACGCATAAGTACAGATGCCAATGGCTCTGCTACAGTTGCCTCGGAAATTTTTCGTTGTGTATTCAAAACGTGACCTGCGCATAGATGTCGTTTCATCCGACGCTTTCTTCAGGGCTGATGCCGTGAAGAAAGCCGGTAGGTATTTTTAAGATGTTTTTTTTTTCCAGATGCAAACCAGCTGTCTTGCAAAGAAAATTGAGAGGGTTAAAATGCCCTGCAGCTGCCAGGATGCGAAGTCTGAACGAATGGTCGAGTGCATGTCGTGTTCCGAGATCATGGTTTTGTGAAGCTTGTGTGGTGATCTGAAAATATAGTAGAGTCAAGACTTTAAGTGACACAACGTGAAAATAAAAATTGTCTCTGCCGCAGTTGGAAACCAAAATCAGCTGTCAACATGTTTTTCTTAGCAGTTGGAAGGCAAGGAGGGAGCAGTACTTGGTCAGTCATAATGGCGAAACCTTCCCCATATCAATGATGGCCAGAGCGTCCAAAACAAACAAAACTGAACTCTCAGCAATCATGCTGAGAGTTCAGTTTCTGCCTGAAAGTGTTTGCAGATTGGCAAGAGCAGCACACACTGTCCAGTTCTTGCCAATGGTGGCCAGTCCGACATCACTCTTCTTCTGGATGTACCTGACAGGCAACACTCTCTGAAGAATACGGAATGTCTTAAGCCTTCCAATTGCCCTCTCCACATGTATTCAAAACCGTGACAGCTTTCGCGACTTGTCACTTCTTCTCCAGACAGCTGTGGCCACCACTTGGTGAGTGATGGCATGACGATTTTTGCACCTTTCGCGGCAAATATTTTCTCGCAACGGAAGCCTCTGTTAACGAGGAAGACATAATCTTTTTTCACAATGTTCAGAATGCCACATTTCTGCGCCAGCTTGGTATAAGTAATTGCCCCACTGGGTGCTATTATCACCAAACACTTGATGGTGTTATGATGCTTGTAGCTGGACCAGGTTTGACTACGTGCAGGTGTACAAACATATAACAGCTACAGGAGCGAGGACCTTCTAGATGGCAACGTTCTGCGTCTCATGCTCGAACGTAATGCCTTTGAATTCGACGGAAATTACTTTCTCCAAACAAGCGGCACCGCGATGGGGACAAGAATGGCTCCAAACTACCGAAATATCTTCATGTTCAATCTAGAATCTAATTTTCTTTCAAGCTGCCCCCTCCAATCGATGTTTTATAAAAGATACATTGATGACATATTTATAATTTGGCCCCACAAAGAGGAAGCGCTGCTTAACTTCATCGAAGCTTTTAATTCTGTGCACCCGTCTATCAGCTTTACTCACAATTATTCCAAAACCAAAGTTATTTTTTTAGAAGTCAGGGTAGTAATTGAGGAAACAAAACTAGTCACTCAACTCTATCGAAAGCCGACTGATCGCCAAAAATACCTGCACTTCGACAGTTGCCACCCACGTCCTTGCGAAACCAGTATCTCTTATAGTCAGGCCCACAGGTTCAAACGCGTGTGTTCAAACGACAACGACTTCAACGCAAACGCTAACTAATTGCGCGAACTATTAAAATAACAGAAGTACCTGACCCAATTATAAACGATGCAATCAATAAGGCGCAGGCTCTTGATCGTGACGAGTTATTAAGCGAACGAAGTTCCCAGACAGAAACTGGCCGCCAAGCCAACCCCGTGCTGACCTTCAGCAATAGGTTCCCTAAAGTCAATCATATTAAAAAGAAAAAAAAAACATTTCAACATTTTAGAGCAGAGTGAACGCCTAAAAAAGGTTTTTACAGCCGTTCCCCGAGTGGTATACCGACGATCGCGTATTCTTAGGGATGGCAGAATTAGTCAAAAGCCGAGAGACAACGCAGAGAGTAAAAATTCCAACTTTACCTACAAAAGTTACGGTAACTTAAACTGGGATACCAGTAACGTCGTATACCTATTGAAATGTGGTGCATGAAATAAGAAGTACGTGGGCCAGGCGATGACACCTTTCCGGAAAAGATTCCATAATCAAAGAGCCCATGTAAAATCCCTCCCCAATCTCACCTTCTCAAAACATGTGAGTATTTCCAGCCACTCATTCGATAAGCTCGAGGTTACATTTCTGCAATCTGGTTTTAAAACTAACCGGAATCGCGAACAGAGGGAGTTATATTTAATTTACGAGTTCAGCACCATTAAAGCTAAGATCAATGAACACCCTGGGATAATGACATCCATACACAATGAACACATCTTAACCAGTCACATAGGTCTAAAAGACCACAATCCCCCCTCCTCTTTTCCGTCTTGAAGATTATAACGTGAAAATGTGTTTCAAGGGCGATAGCCGTGTTCTGCCTGCTTGGTCGGAGAGACATGTAAATTAATTTCGAAACTTTTGCAGCTCTGACGGTTTAAGCTTTATTTCCACCGTGTTTCACACTCGCTTATATAATTTTAATTATTCAGAACCTGATAGCCCTAAGAGTATTTTGTACCGTAGAATCCTGTGCTCTATTTATCGACGAGGCAATGGCCGACCGGATGCTCTGATCCGTACGCGGTGCGACTCATTAGAGAGTCTTAGTAGATCGTTTCTCACTCCGATAACGATACCCGATACTGCGCCGGAGCCATCACGCATGCGCTAGAATATCGGGTGTTTCGGGCGCAGGTATCGGGAATATCAAGAAATATCGCGCGCACTCTCGTGCCTCGCGAGAGTTGACGAGATCCGGCAAGAGCTGAACGATCATGGCCGCTCCACTCGAGCCTCTTTCTGCCCAAGCGGGTCGAAAACGGTTCACGATCATCGAGGATATCCTACTTTTAAGGGAAGTGCCTGCGGTGAATCTGTTTGTGAATTCTTCGCGGTGAGACACAGTGGCCGCGAACCTAAATGAAGCACTGGGGAGGAACTTCAGTGTTCGCGGAGTGAGAGACCACTGCGATCTGCTCCTCGGTCTGTTCAAGCGAGACGACCGCACAAACTTGAGAAAGCAAGTAGTTTTTGAGTCCCGTTTGAAAGTTCAGAAGCGTTTTAGCTAGGGTGCCTTCATGTGCGCTTTGCTTGGCGTGATGACATCTGGTCATTTTGTTTCGTACGCTTATTTTTATTTTTTGTTCTGAAGCGCGTGAAAGAGCATGTCCCTGCACGCGCTCGTGGAGCTGACTGTGCTACGGCGACATTTTGTTTCCTGCGATTTCTTTGTATTTTCCCTGTGAGAGCGTGCTGTCGGCATCGGGTACTACAAACGATGGCATCACCCTAAACAGAAGGACATCGAGGCACTCTAGTTTTAGCATACTGCCATACCCTGTCCAACAACTGGCGCAACTGCGATCTAGCGCGAGCTTGTTGTTTGGAAACGCACATGCCTGTGCCGCTAGATAATTCGCGTAGGAAAGCGCGTTTTCAAACTACCGAGCTCGCGTTGCAGCTTTCGCGACACGGAGATGTACTCATGGTCGTTGACTGAAATAACAGATCTACGCTTGAGGAAGACAGGCACACTTGTTGATACCGCTCTCCCCCTGAAACCCTTAGATCCGGAACGGAAGAGCAGTACACTGAAAAAGAGCAGCTGCTGCAGGATGTTGCTGACCTGGCCCGTGAATTTTGTTACAAGGTTAAGCCAGTGCTCAGGAAGGCCACAGCCACCAAGGAAGGTGCCACCACCACCTCCACCGCTACGCTGGAACCGCCGGAACGTGCCACAGCCACCACAACCCGGCCCGCGACAAATCGAGCTGCTCGCGATGCTGCCACTACAGCGGGAGTTGTTGCGGCTGCAGCCGAGTACAGACCGGTCAATCATAATGCAGTGGCAGGGCAGTCTAGTAAGTATGACACGTGCGTCATGAACCCCACCTGGTTAGGAAAGTCAGGTCGTCATGATCGGCTGCATTAATCGCGTTTGTCTACGACTGATATTAGGCTACTCGCGAGTTCCCATCGAATAGCCCACTGAGGATGACATACATGGCCTGCTGCTCACAAGTAGAAGTGTAATTTACTTGGGTACATCTGTAGTTCCCAGAGCACAGCTTTGAGTAAACTGTCGAGTTCTGATTAGGTGTTCTAAACATACAATAATGTTTCAGGCATTCAGAAATTGCGGAATGCTAAGCCGACATGAACCGCTTCTTCTATTCATGGAACATTTTCCTTCACGCGCCGCACATCGGAGTGCCGTGATGTGTCGAGGAAACGATGGGAGGCACTATATGTAGGAATGGTCTATTGAAGATCTGACTCCATACCTGCGTTATATTTTTCATACATTTTCAGTGCCCAGCTCCACAGCGTGTGTCATAATACACCACAAATATTTATGCAATACTCTATTTACAAGTTCTGAGAACTGCCAGTCTATCTTCGTTGACATAATAAACGGCGTGGAGGACGCCGACGCCTGGCAACCAGGCAACACAGACCAAGTTGTGGAGCTGGTCCTAGCCCCTGTACCGCTGGTTCCGACTCCTGTGCCACTGGTCCAACCCACCTTGCCACCAGTCCAGGCTCGTGTGCCGGTTACTTCTGTCGCACGACCTAGGACTTGGGGCGGACAGGGTAAGCACTGCCATCTTTCAGTAGATGCTTCAAGCATACGTTAAACTTTTGAAAGAGGAAACACATAACCCCATTTGTAGAAATTCTCAAAATCTGCTGTAGAAGTTTTGTGCTATCATTTACATTTGTTATTTTTTGCTTACTAGACAGACATATCTCAGTCACTCTTTGAACACACATGAATTACCCAGTATTCTTTGTGCAGTACCTTCATTGAATGGCCAGGCCCAATAAAATAAACAGTCAATTGTCAACCTACACGTTAAGAAAAATAAAAAAAAAGTTGTTTATATGATGCTGTGTGCATTGTTTCCTTTGTTGTATTTTTCCAGCAACCAGGCAGAAGCGGTGCAGGGAGCACCTTGGATCGCTGGAGAAGAGAGCAGAAGAGGACCGCAGAATAAAAACTAGAGATCGCTCTTGAAGAAAGGCGTCTCGCCATGGAGGAGAGCCAGATGGAGAGGCGCCTGGCCATTGAAGAGCGCCAGGTGACCTTAAGCGAAAATCGCTTAGCGTTTGAAAGAGAAATATTTTATGTGCTACAGGAGGCTGCAGCAAAAGAGAGGAGGCTTCGTCTCCAACTGCAAGAACATAACCTTCAAGTAGTCAATGGTCAAATTAACAAGTAAAGTTAAGTGTGAGCAAGTGGTATGACATCCTAATACATACTGCAATAAATCTTTCATTTTATTAAACAATGTAGTTGGGAGAAAACGGCAGAGGTAGGCCCGTTCGATTTACTATACAAAGAACTATTTTGAGTGTAATATTGAACAGACAGCAAATGCTATGTTGGCAATGACAGGCAAAGCAATAACATGAGACACTTGAAAAACACCACGCTGATAAAATGTATGTCAAGCTGAAGGCGCTTGGCGGATAACAGAAATAGCATATACTTAACAAATAAACCTGTATTACTCACAAAACTAAAAACAATATGGGAAACCGGTTGCTGCTTTAAAAAGAACACAAGAAGCAGATAAAAGAAATGCAGCAGGTAAGCAACCAGACAATTGCACAAAAGTCATCCTGTGGAATAAATAGTCATAAAAGATGCTATAGTCTGTTGCAACTCAAGAAGGTAGGGCGAGAAGAAGGAAGACCAAGGAGGAGGAAGCAGATGAAACGCTGGAGGAGGAGGTTTCCCCCTCTCCTCTCCAGGGTTCCGTCTACTTCCTCCTCCCTGGCCTCCCTTTCCCTCGCCCTACCTTCTCGACTTGCAACATGCAACAGACAATTGGCACTCGGACAAAAAAAGATTGCACAAAAAGAATTCAAATTATACGGAGTCAATAACGAGGTGAAATATATTCATCCAGCGTCGGCGGAGACAGCTGAAAGTACATGGAGGTTTGGCTGCCATACAGGCACGTGTGGCAGTTTGTTAACAGTGTTGCAGCCTGATACATATCGCTCACGCGCTGCAGCCAGTGCTTCTGATTTTTTTTTAAATCTACAAAAGCAAAGAGAGTTGACACTTTCCCAAAGTCCCATTCTATTGCTTGCCTCACGCTGCTCATTTTTTTGTTAAAGTTCTGCTTTGCGGCAGTCAAGCTAGCACCCATGAATGGTTTCTGCAACAAAGGCCGCAAAGGATAGGCAGGGTCTCCGTAGATCGTGTATACGCTGCCCTGCACGAGGTCCTCAAGCCTTTCATAAAGGCCGCTCAGCCGCAGGATACCTAAAAAAGGAGTCAGACGAGACACAACGAAAAAACACTGAGTAGCATATAGTTACAATCACCACCTGCACGTCGATAAGCCACAGAAAGATCCACACGTCATTTGCTTCTTTCCTCACTGCATAGAGCAAAGCATTGATTTGTTTGACCTTGTTTGGCTTTGCCAATTTAGAGATCAGAGGGTACTGTTGCCACTGTCACAGCCACCTTGTTTAATGTTCTAGTTTGAAAACCTCCAAATTTGTTGGCAGTTCAAACGCGAAGGGATTTACATCAGAGCTGTGGACGCATCGGCCGCCTCGGTCGAGGCAAAGCGTCGGCCTAAGGATCCCCAGGTGGCGGGTTCGAATCCCCGCCGAGGTGCCAGCACTCTGATGGAAAAGTCAAGTTTGGGGGTTTTGCGTGCCAAACCAACGACGGTTGGCTAGATGTAGCTTGCTCTAGTTGGCTAGATGTAGCTTGCTGCGGCATTTCTGTAATTTCTGCAACTTATAAAACTTAATTGATGTTTTTTTTTTAATTGTGTTAAATATAAGAACTGTTATTTTTCCTTCAGTGAAACATCTTTCTTTTAATTCGTTATTTTTCATTTTGGAAATTGCAAATCGTTTCCACTAGGAAGCGCCCCAGCGCCTCAAGCGACCGTATCGGATGTATCGTTTTCAAAATGGTCTACTAAACGCGCATTCCTTATCTGTGTATCGGTATCGTATGGTTATTGTATCGTCATAGGGTATCGTTATAGGAACGATCTACTAAAGCTCTCTATTGTCTGTTTAACCTGCGGTTTTATTTTTGCCTTTCGTTGAGTGCCTGTGGGATAAATCGCATCACATTTTCCAAACAACCGTTTTTCTGCCGTTTATGTATATATATATATCTAGAAAGAAAGAGGGAGAGAGAGAGGGGGGAGAGAGAGAAAACGTGCCGCGGGTTACCGAGTGGAATGGACGGAGGAGGCGGCTAGACGCGCGTTTTCTCAAATGCTGTACACCGCTGTTCTTTTTTCTTTTTTTTTTCCGCCAAGAATTTGGTGTTTGCTGTTCTTTTGCCTCCCCCCCCCCCCCCTTCCCTCTTTTTGCTTGTTAGATTTTTCGGTGTTGTACGTGTTGCTTCTCTTTCTCCCCGGCCATGTTTACGCTGGGGGGCTCATCCTTCGACTGCATCATGTGCTCTTGAAGGAGCCATGATGTTTTGAACTATCACTTGACGTCATGGGTCACGTCATGTAGCCAAGGTGTGTTGATCTTTCATATCATGTCTAGTCTCCAAAAAGGTCTGTCTCAGGCCGAAACGTCGACCAATATGTAATAAAGCTCTGTTGGATAGCCGGGGTTCGAAGGCGACGAAGCGCATAGAGAGCGGGAGCTCTGCATCTCGTGCTGGACTTCGGGCGGACTCAAGACGCATCACTTCATCTCATTCGATGTACATAGCTGAGTAAACCCACCTATACTACAAAACTTGGTGTCAGAAATTGTGGGACTCCTCAGCTATCTTCGACGCCAGAAGTGAGCGGCCCAGTTCGCGAAGAGGTCTTCCTGACTGAATCCCGGAGAAAAGCTCACCGGAGAAAAGCTCACCGGAGAAAAGCTCACCGGAGATAAGCTCACCGGAGAAAAGCTCACCGCAAAACCGGCGGATGCGGAGAAAAGCTCACCGGCCATTGAGCGTATGCGGAGAAAAGCTCACCAATTTATTTTCTTCTTTTTATATGGAGGCTGTTGGATCATGCGTAACCTATGTCAATTTATTAACATTAAAATTCGTCAGCTTAGTAAAAAAGAAAATATCCTTTTTTTTAATATTTGTTAAGCTTATTGGGTATATTGCTCCCAAAATAATAATTGCGGGCGAGTGTTTTCTATGGCTTACTTTCTACGCAACGAAGCCTAACTGAAAACTTTATGCACTTGAAGAAGAGGAAAGAGTTCGAAAACTTTATAATGTCTGCCTAAAACCTTAAAATAAAAACTGTAAATGCCGAAAATGCATGCGCAACAACGCGGTGCCTGAAATACTCTTTGAAGCTTTTGTTCACCTTTGAAAACCGGATAGAGCAGTCAGTAGGATATCGAGGCTTCTTTCTTCCGAGGACATGCACGTTTTCTAGCCGTTCGTGCTGGTGTTTCGACTCGTTGCTTTTGTGCGATAGTGCCCTTCTACTGCGAACCACCCGTGACCTTCAGAGCTGCACACTCTCAGCGTTGTTACTGGTGACCTATATAATAAGTAGTCTTGTGTAATGTAGCGAAAAGGGCGAGTTGGTAAACGTTATACATGATGAAAGCCGCTCAAACGACGACGCCGGAGTGAAGACCACAAACACGACAGGACGAGGCTGTTCTCGCAACTAAAGTTTTGTTAGTGAAATTACAGAAAGAAAATAGCGAAGCCGACACTGATTACATCAACAAACACCTACTTATCTATTAGGCACTACAAAATATTTGGAGTTGAAACGGTTCGCACACCGCTATTCATATTAGCTCGCAAAGAACAAACCTCTTTATCTGACAGAGCTACCTAAGGCGCACTGTCAGTTGTCAATAAATTGTTGTCTTTTTTTACCAGTGTACGATGTTCTTATTTTATATTTGCGGCCCAATTAATATACAGAATGGGTGATTACTAATTTCTGAGGAATTAGTAATTATGCCCAATGAACTTCAAGAATATTACAAAAAAGAGGACATATTTTAATGGGTGTAGGACACAATGGTCCCGGTCAAAATGGTCCCGGACAAAATGGTCCCGGACAAAAAGGTCCCAAGTGCCAACCCGGATAAAATGGTCCCAGGTGAATTTATCAATACTTTGAGCGCTCTTTATAGGACAAAATGGTTTGGTACTTTTATTTTGACACACGTTCAAGGGTAATATCAACATTTTCATTATGATCATTTGAAACAAATTTTAAATCCCTTCTATCTATACAATGTAGCTCTATTTCTCAAAGGTTCTTGATTTCTACCAATATATTACACGTGTGTAATCAATATCTTTCTATCGCCAGAACCTGTCTTAAAATTAGCGCTATCGAGCTTCAAAACGATATTCGGAATGAAAATCATTATCATACATGTACTACAGGTTCTTGACGTTTCTTTTTTTTTTTTTAAATGAACCTGTCGTACCACTGTGTTCTATTCTTCAGAAACAGCATCGCTCTGTCTGAACATTGTATATTAAAGAAATCAAAAATTGATTTCGCAATTATGAGCGTATTTATTATATAGACCACTTAAGAGACAAGAAGTCGACGCTGCTGAAGCGAAGGCCTAATACGAAAAGGTAATCATATGACCCACACCCCTAAAAAAGTCGTTCAAAGGACGGACCTTGCACGTACTGTGTTCACAGAGTTATAAGCCGCTGCTAATATCCATCAAGAGTAGAAAATACAAAAAACCTGCAAACAGCAAATAAATAATGCCACGCTGGGAACATTTTGTCCGGAATGGCAGTTGGGATCATTCTGTCCGGGACCATTTTGTCCGGGACCATTTTGTCCGGGACCATTTTGTCCGGGACCATTTTGACCGGGACCATTTTGACCGGATCCCATTTTTAATGAAGTGACGAATGCAAATTGTGTTAAATTGCCACGTTTGGCGCAGAATCCGCTAAGTTAAAAAAAATTGGTGAGCATTTCTCCGCATCCGCTTAAAGGCCGGTGAGTTTTTCTCCGCATCTGCCGGTTTTGCGGTGAGCTTTTCTCCGGTGAGCTTTTCTCCAGTGAGCTTATCTCCGGTGAGCTTTTCTCCGGTGAGCTTTTCTCCGCCGCCCTTCCTGACTACATCGTTCAGAACCAGGCCTCCTCATGACGCAATCTGGACAAGCCACCTCATCGGTGCAAGACACCTCTTCGATGCGATATCAGCTCAGCGCTCCTGAACCTTTCAATTTTCATCCGGAACAATGGTTGACATGGAAGCGCCGCTGGGAGCGTTTTCGATCGGCATCTGGATTGCACGTCAAGCCTGAGGCCGACCAGGTAAACTCTCTCATTTACCTGATGGGACCTAAAGGGGAGGAAATTTATACGACGCTCAACATTCTGACCTCTGAAGCTGAGGACTACTTATACGTCATCCAAGCTTTCGAGACCCATTTCATTGTCAAAAAGAACATTGTCTACGAGCGAGCTATGTTCAATTCTCGTATCCAAAAAGATGGTGAACCAGTCACGTGCCTTATCGATGATATTTTGATATGGGCCGACACACGGAGGGAACACGACATTCGTCTCCGAAAAGTCCTTACAAGATTGCAAGAAAATGGGATCACACTAAACGTACAGAAATGCGTGTTTGCTCAGGAACAAATTCAGTTCCTTGGACACGTCATTAATCACAGGGGTGTAAGCCCAGATAATGAAAAAATATCAAGTATCTTAAAGGGCAACTCCGGTCCATAGTTTCGATTTTGGGGTTATGACTGTTTTTAGCGCAGCCAGCGTCCCTGAATTGCAAGGTGTAATTTTTTTCTCGTTATCGTGCGTAGTTTTAAAGGATATCGACGCCTCAAAGTTCTGTTTGGGGCGCGGCCGACAAAACCGGAACTAGCCTCTCGAGGCCCCGGCAACACGGGGAATCGTGGACGTGACGTCAGTATCGTTCTCGTTCAACGAGTACGCCGGCCAAGCGGCACCTACCTCAGTTGCGCTAGCCGTCTAAAGATAGAAGGTAAGCTGATTTTGTTTTAATTCTGTATACGTGGTAGTTATTCAGCTTATGTAGCAAGAGTTAGTGCGTATAGCCAAAAGCTAGCGACTGGGAAACCCGTCAACTCGTTCGGTGCCGCACACGGCGGCCGCCGCTGTGCGTGCGCTATGCCATACTCGTCGCTTGTATACCCAAAAGCTAGCGACTGGAAAACGAGTGAACTCGTTCGGTGCCGTACTCAGCGGCTGTCGCCGTGTGTGCTGTCTCCCGTACTCGTCGCTAGGCCTAAATTGTCATCGGGGCTCCGTGGATGGAGCGGCGTTGCTCCACGCCGCGCTGCCAGTGACGTACAGTACTAGGGGCTCTCTCGCTTTCACGCTGCGGGTCAGTCCCAGACACGAAGCTTTGAAGCTCTCCGGCGCGGGCCGCGGCGCCCGAACAGACGTGTGCTGAGCTGTAAACGTCTGTTTTTTCGTTCTTTTTTCCTCAGGCACGTAAAAACCGAGTTTGTTAGCTACGACACTAATTTACCACATAAGGGCGTCTAGGTGGTGAATCTAATTTGTTAAATAAAAAAAAAATAAATAAAAAAGCTTGCCGCACTGAAAGAAAAAGATAGTTCAATAGGCAGACATTTTCTTCTCAAAGCTAGCAAAAGGTTTTGTGGGTGATAGAGGAAAACAGAGAACGTTAGCAAGATGAGAAGAACACTTTCTTTCCCTTCCACATTCCCACCTCCACCCAGTGGCGTCACAAGGGGGGGGGGGCGGGGGGGGCGGACCGCCCCGGGTGCAGCGCTCAGGGGGGGTGTCGCGGCGGGCCACGACAGCGGGGGGGGGGGGGGGGGGGGGGTGAGTCGCGGCGAACCACGCAAGAGCGGGGGGGGGGGGGGGGGGTGTCGCGGCGGGCTACCGCCCCGGGTGCCGCTGACCCTCGTGACGCCACTGCCCCCACCCACAACAATTTTTTTTATGTATTAGAATACATAGGATTTTAAAAGTTTTCCTTCGTAATTTTTGACTAAGGCAAGTGTTTTTGTTTGTTTTTTGGGGCATTTTTAAATATTATATTTACCTCCAGCCGAACATGGGTAAATTAGTGTTGTAACTTACAAATCCGAACTTTCGCGATTTTTTAAAGTCCTTTATGGTATCCACAAGCGCAATGTTAATTAATGCTGCTGCGTAACGGGTTCGAACGATTGAGAGGCGAATGTTGATATCGCATAATCGAGCTTCAAGCGCCGGCTGTTTGCTAGTAGTCGTTACGGACCTGTGTACTACGCACGAGATTGCGTACTAAACAAGCAGTGACGCAAAGCCAGAACATTCTGTTGTCCTTTTCATTATAAACTTCAGTGATTGGAGCTAGTTAGTGGTTGTGCTCTACATGCCCACCCTTCCCCATTCAACGGACATTCAATGGAGCGTGAATGCTCCATCTTCAACTTCTCATAGAACAGCTGGGCAGTCTTGGGCGCACCGAGTTGCTCGCTAAAACGAGTCTTGAAGTCCTCACAAGCAAATAAACAAAAGGCTATACCGAAGCTACACGGGCTACAGATACAAGCAACGGCTAAATACGCAATCACAAGCCGAAGTTGCGGTGGTAGCGGCACAAAGAAGCGCGCGCAACGGGTGCGCCCGTCCGGACCGGAGGAAAAAAAGAGAACGATACTGACGTCAAGGCCCAATGTTGCTTTAGCGATCGGCAACCCGCTGGCCGCCCACTAAGGAGCAGCGTCTCGCGGCGGGTCGCATTTTTATTATCGTCATTAGTTGAGAACGCGGCGTCGCCCGGACGTAATTTTTTTGGCTGGAGTCGTATTTTGTGTCACTACAGCGATACCAGCGATTTATTTCATTTTGAGTTTTGGCCGGAGTTGCCCTTTAAACATGCCTCCTCCGACGAATACAACAGAGCTAAAGAGGTTCCTAGGTATGGTAAACTTTATTGCAAGATTTATACCAAACCTTGCAGATGTACTTCAACCCTTGCGAGAGTTGCTCCACAAGGATGTCGAATTTGTCTGGGAAACTCCTCAGCAGCAAGCGTTCGAGAGGGTAAAATCAAGCCTGACATCTCAACCTGTCTTGGCACTCTACTCTCCAACAAAAGCGACAATATTATCAGCAGACGCCTCCAGCTACAATATAGGAGCAGTACACATGCAGCATCAGAAAGATGAAACTCTCCGAACAGTTGCCTACGTTTCAAAATCATTATCTGAGACGAAAAGAGGGTATTCTCAAATCGAAAAGGAAGCGTTTGCAATCACCTGGGCCTGCGAAAAGCTGAAGGACTATCTTGTAGGACTAACCTTTCACATTGAGACTGATCACAAGCCTCTCATACCACTGTTTACCAGAAAGCCTGTGGACGATCTTACACCCAGACTTCAGCGAATGCGTCTCCGGATGATGAGGTACGACTTCACAATGGAACATGTTCCGGGAAAAGACCTCGTAGTCGCAGACACCCTATCGAGACAACCTCTCAAGAATGAAGACGGCTTGTGTATAGCAGAAGAGGTAACAGAATTCGAGCATGCTCTCATTCATCGCGTACCGGCTTCAGATGTCTGTCGGGAACAAGTGTCGGCAGCTCAAGACAATGACCCGATCATGAGCATTTTGAAAAAGTACATAACGGAAGGGTGGCCCACAAGTAAATCAAAAACACCTCAGGACTGCCTTCAATACTGGCAGTTCAAAGATGAACTTACATTGTATGACGGCATTATAATGAGAAACTCGCGATACCTTGTACCCATCTCAATGAGACCTTCAGTACTGCAGTTTTTACACGATGGACACGAGGGCGTTGTCAAGTGCTCAAGAAGAGCCAAAGAGTCGTGTTGGCGGCCTGGCATAACTAGAGACATTACAGAAATGGTTGAAAGGTGTGCCAGCTGTCTGCACCAGAGGCAGCACAGAAGCCAACCACTGATGCCAACTCCGCTCCCAGAACGCCCTTGGCAAAACTGGCCATGGGCATCTTCTACGCGGAAGGCAAGAACTATCTCCTTATCACTGATTATTATTCTAGATACTTCGAAGTAGCCCTCCTTGAAGACCAATTACCGGAAACAACCATTCTAAAAGCAAAGTCTATTTTCGCTAGACACGGGATACCTGAGACGGTCATTACAGACAATGGCCTCACAATTTCGAATCGCATTC
>JABSTQ010006844.1:0-47785 GCA_013358835.2 Ixodes persulcatus
TATCTCTTTGGCCTGAAGCCCATACATTTCACTGCCATCTAACCGCGAATGAAGGTCTTTGACGTCATTTTTGTTGCGTGTGCTCGCGCACACCGGCGGCTGCTGGCTCGTGGAAAGAACGTGCACCACTTATTATGGACACTAAATTCCATGGTTCAGTATCCCTTTAAAGAATAAAGCCGGTCTAAATTTCAAGTGAGTCATATCGAAACCAATCCATACACGCGATCCAAAGCCAACCAGCTGGCCAACCGGTGCACATCTGCTTGTAAGCCTAATGCTACAGTGTTCTTGTCGTTCTTGTGTATTGTCCCGAACACAAGCGGCATCGGGATGTGACGGCGTTGCAACTCGCTTAATTAGCGTACCAGATTGGCGTACCCTCCAATTTAATCGACAATGTATGCTTACGTCCGGTACGCGGACAAGCAGACGTCGGTGCTGCCAGTGTCGTTAATACGGCGCTTCACGCCAAAGCACATCGAGGACTTCGACCCAAAGAAAACAAAGCTCGCCTTCTGGCAGGACCTTGACGGCGGTGATGGCGAATATTACGATTGCAGGGTTGTAATGTTAGGAGGTGAGTAATTTATTTCCTCATGTTGATAGAACCAGGTAAAAAATATGCGTTTTGCACGTCAGACAGAAAAGATCAAACGCAGGATCCCTGAGTGCTCCAGTGCGAGCTTTCGCCCAGCGTGATCCTGCCTCATCCTGCTGTCGCACTGAACGCTTACGGTGCGACCAGCCTCGACGGTGTCCAAAATTCGAATACCTTATTCACACGCTGGCTCTTGCTGTGTCGTAGCGCGTACCACGTGCGCGTGTCACATGCACTAAGAACTCAAAAACTTCGTTGCTTTTGGACTGTTTTTTTTCACGCTGCTAAAATTTACTGTACAGTTTGGCTGCTTAGCGCACACACCGTTTACTTCATCGAGAATTTATTGACAATACAAATAGTAGGTTTTTCTGTGACATTGCAGTGAAATAATGTTAGACATTGAATGTGAAGTTAGGAGGCTCTATTTTTAGTTTTGGATAATAATCAGAATCGTTATTTGCACTAAAAAGAAAAAGTGCCCTTAAGTGGCGTGCAAGGCTAAGCACATAGGTGAGAACCCGTGCGCAGTGTGTTTGCCAGCCAGCCACCCAAGAAAAAAAAAAATCTACAAAACAATAGCAAGCAAGTTTTAAGTCTATGCTTATGCCAGGTTTTTAGAGTTTCCGGCACAGCACTCGGGACTCCGCACGATCCTCAGAGAGTCGCGTCCGAACCCTGAGTGGGACAGCGAAGAAGTCTCGAACGACTGCTGGGAGCACGGAATGTTGGTGGCGGACAGCTGAGTGTAAATGTTTTTGTATTTTTAGAGACAAAGGCCCAGCTACTGAAGCAGATGGTCAAAGAAAGGCTTCCTATTCCAGCAGTTATTCTGCAAGATGCTGTGGGCCGTTGTGAAACACCAGATGAGGTATATATGAGCATGCTTTCGTCTTCTGTCAGTTTCTAAGAGAGCAGATAAAGTCTCGAAGCATACAGGTGGTATTCACCGAGCCTGCAGGTTCGATTTTGCCAGGGAGTGCCACCGTCGATCCGCCATGTTCGAGGTCGCGGTTTGACTGGCTTGGGTACGCGGTCGTCCATTGGTAGTGTGTGCTAATTTCATATCGTTGAAGAAGCTTCGTCGAACAGAAGAGAGAAAGCAGTTTATCTCAGGGGCGTGCCGTTTTAATTTCCTTGTTGCCGCCGGCTACCGTGTGTAAAGGCTGAACTGCATGTAAGCAATTTAGCGAGCGACGAGAGGAGACGAGTAACAAGACAAGCGATGACGCCCCGCTTTGGTGTCTCTTGGTCATTCTCGCGACGAGGCAAACCGCATGAAAGCGACGGGAGCAAGCAACCAAGGCGATGAGCGACGATTTCTAGAAATCTAAAAATCGAGCGACCGTGAAAAGTCTACGTCACTCGTCGCCAATTCCCGTCGCTCGCTAAATCGCTTGCATGCGGTTCACCCTGCACTGTCGGTCGTCGAATAGCTCGGTTTTTGGATTTCTTGTAAACTTAGCGCTGATTGCCTTGGTCGTTTGCTTCCGTCGCTTTCATGCGGTTTGCCTTGTCACGCGATTGACCGAGCGACAGCAAAGCGGGTCGCTTGTCTCGTCGCTCGCCAGATCTCTTGCACGCGGCTTTTTAAATTGTTTGGGCTAACGAAAAATGCGACGTATTTTTCATTAGCTGCGCACTCTGTGAGCTGCACGGTATGTTTCTGCACAGGAACGAACGCCAAGGGCACGACGTACGACACGGAGGCGATGGAGCTACACGGTTACACGGCCATATTGCAGAAAATCTGCTAGAGAAAACACAATAAGGAAACTAGCAAAACAAAACAAAGAGTAATCGCCCCGTGCTATGAAAGCTCCAAAGTAGAAAAATCAGTTCTTGCAAAAGAGCTACCGCCTTGGGCACGGCGCGTGACACGGAGCCTATGGAGCAACGCGGTCGAGGGGGGGGGGGGGGGGTCGGGGGCACTTTTCCTTGCTGGTTACAGCCGCCTTGGTGGCTCCGAGGCGAGAGCGCCGGCCTACGGATCCCCACGTGGCGGGTTTGAATCCTGGCCGAGGTGCCCCCAATCTGACGGAGGCTTATTGCGGAGAAGGCGCTGTGTAACTGAGCTTTCGGTTGCACGTAAAAAGATCCCCAGGTGGTCCAAATTAATCCTCAGTCCTCCGCTGGGGCGTGCCAGATGCCTGTCGTTGGTTTGGCACGTAAAACTCCCAAATTTGATTTTCCTTGCTGGTTACATTATATGTTTACTGTTTGGAAGTTCATGCTTGGCACCTTTGATAGTGCCTAAATACCGACATCTGGTTTGCTTGCTTTTTTCTCCTCTTCCCCCTCCTCTTTTGAGTGTATGACACCAATCCAAGCATGCATTTCCAAGCAGTAAACATATATATAAACAAGTGTGCATTTCAGCTGCAGTCTTTGAGCATCGTGTGGTACTTTTCACAAGTATCCTAAATTTAGTTACCTTCATTGACTGTTATATACTAAAACTTAGCTTGCTAAACAGCAGTCTTTATTATATCAGAGATAAAGTGAAGCATGCAAGTGGGCAGAACAGAATTCTTTGATTGCCATTATTGTTTACATTATTGTACTGTTCATTCATGGAATTCTCGAAATAAATCGTCCATGTTTAGCTCTTGCTTACCTGCCGTGATCTTGTGATATTACCTTTTTGCTTATTTATCACTGTCCATAGCCCTCAAAGGCTGCTCAGAATGCAGCAGGACCCAGTGGTCAACAGAAAGTGGAAGAAAGACGGAAGAGGAAAGACTCCGAGGAGCGAGGTGAGTAAACGTTGATAAATGCAGCTGTGCAAGTGACTGACACATTGAGCAATGATTAGGGCCGAGTTTACTGTTATAGGATCATGCCAAAAACATTAATTTAGGATTTCTACCTACCAGGGAAGTTGAAGAGGCCACAAAGGCATATCTTTGATGTACCGTTACCTCTTGTGATGCTTATTTTTTGCCAATCACAACAAGTTTACTCGGTTTGGTGTTTTCAGGGGTGTGATACTTTGCATAGCTTTTAATAGCCCTGTCTTGGACCGAACGCATGTCTCTAGATTAGAGGCAGAGCACGTGCACAGACACAGTTGGTTGTAAAGGAGTTCTCTTAGTGGGTTGGTGCAAGGGGCAATAGACACATTATTTTCATAGGGGGCTGGAGTCTTCTTTGCAGGTGGAAAGGCAGGGGGGGGGAGAGGGGGGAAGGTTGATGTTGATGCTACTGTGATATGTTCGATGTGAAGAATTGGTGAGCCAAACAGTCATCTTGCGGTGATCCTATCTGTTTAGTTCTTCAGCCGATTCCACTGTGCTAAGCGTAAGATATGATGCCATGAACACATACCGTAAAATACCGGGCAAGCGCCCACTCAAAATTTAAAGATTATCGCGAAAAAATAGGGGATGGGGGCTTGTCTGGTCATCAATTTTACATATAAATGTACTGCGCGTATTTCCTCAGATCTTACAAATGTGGGTGTGGACGCTTAATGTGGAATAGGCGGATGCGCGGCATTCTACGGTACTTTGGACTACAATGCAAGGGGGGGGGGGGGGGCAAAGAAATACACTTCTGGTTGTTGCGACATGCAGTGTCAAGATCTTTGCACCTGCAGTTCTTTCAAAGTAACTCGTGTATTGCCATAGCACTACTGGTTCCAGGGCAAGCACATGAGTTAGTCTGCGACAACTGAAGGTGCGAAGATCTAGACACTGCATGTGGCACCAACCAAGGCTGTATTCCCCTGGTTGGTGCCACATGCATGTAGGACTGTGTGACTGACTTCAAACTTCAAAGACAAAAACTATGTCCTTCTTTCTTGTCTATGAGAATAGGTGTAAGCCCGAAATCTGTGGTGGCAGAGAAGTGAAGAGAAAGATGCCGATCAGTACATAAAGGTTGGGTAAAGAAAATCTCCTTGTTATTCTATTTTCACGCAGGCTAGTTGGTGTTTGGCAAACACTCTCCACGGGTTTCGATCGGCGTCTTTCACTTCACTGCTCGGGCGCCACAAATGCTTTGCAGGAAGTAGCTTAGCATAATTTTGGTACAGGCTTTTGCTGCACATTTTACCACTTTTGTGCACACTCTGACGTGGTTTCCGGGTGTACAAGCCACAAGCTGCGTAGAGCAGCTTAATGTCGATCTGCCAGGGTCATACGGCAGCAGAAAGACCACCAGTGGAGTGGACAAAGAAGCATATGGTGTCAGCAGCACCTTCTGATTAGATAGATCAATAAGTAGAGTCCACTTATAACAATATTTGAGTGCCAAAAAATGTTCATTGTTAGAACCAATAATTGTTAAAACCGTGTTCCGCAAAAAAACAAAGACAAAAATTAGAACTTTTTAATCAACAACAAAGCCATAGTCCGTCAGCTTAGCCTGCTTTGCGTGCAGCCGACTGATCTCTTTCTCTGAGGCATCCAATAGCTCCACATGGTTGAGAAAAGGTTCTTTCACAAAAACAAAGTCCCAAAGGGACTGAATCATCTGAAGGGCTTCTTGCGAGGACACAATGTCGACCTCTATCGTGTCGTCATCAGCGTCGCTGTCGTAGTGGCCTTCGAATCGTCATCTTCGATTTCTCGGATCAAAAACAAACAAGAAAATACGGTTTGTTGTCCCCACAGCTGAAGCGCACCGCTAGAGGTGTGACTGTTCGATCTATTGGGCAGGAGATCGAACTATAGGGGGCGCTTTATCGAGCTTGTTGTCCCCACAGCCCGGTGTTTACCAACACAGCATAACAAAGAAATTGAGCCTGGCCGAGCACGGTCTGGGCACGAGCGCTTCGCTCTGACCAGTGCTTTGGTCGCACGAGGAGTGGCCTTCAAATCGTCATCTTCGATTTCTCGGATCAAAAACAAACAAGAAAATACGGTTTGTTGTCCCCACAGCTGAAGCGCACCGCTAGAGGCGTGACTGTTCGATCTATTGGGCAGGAGATCAAACTATAGGGGGCGCTTGATCGAGCTTGTTGTCCCCACAGCCCGGTGTTTACCAACACAGCATAACAAAGAAATTGAACCTGGCCGAGCACGGTCTGGGCACGAGCGCTTCGCTCTGACCAGTGCTTTGGTCGCACGAGGAGTGGCCTTCGAATCGTCATCTTCGATTTCTCGGATCAAAAACAAACAAGAAAATACGGTTTGTTGTCCCCACAGCTGAAGCGCACCGCTAGAGGCGTGACTGTTCGATCTATTGGGCAGGAGATCAAACTATAGGGGGCGCTTTATCGAGCTTGTTGTCCCCACAGCCCGGTGTTTACCAACACAGCATAACAAAGAAATTGAACCTGTCCGAGCACGGTCTGGGCACGAGCGCTTCGCTCTGACCAGTGCTTTGGTCGCACGAGGAGTGGCCTTCGAATCGTCATCTTCGATTTCTCGGATCAAAAACAAACAAGAAAACACGGTTTGTTGTCCCCACAGCTGAAGCGCACCGCTAGAGGCGTGACTGTTCGATCTATTGGGCAGGAGATCGAACTATAGGGGGCGCTTTATCGAGCTTGTTGTCCCCACAGCCCGGTGTTTACCAACACAGCATAACAAAGAAATTGAACCTGGCCGAGCACGGTCTGGGCACGAGCGCTTCGCTCTGACCAGTGCTTTGGTCGCACGAGGAGTGGCCTTCGAATCGTCATCTTCGATTTCTCGGATCAAAAACAAACAAGAAAATACGGTTTGTTGTCCCCACAGCTGAAGCGCACCGCTAGAGGCGTGACTGTTCGATCTATTGGGCAGGAGATCGAACTATAGGGGGCGCTTTATCGAGCTTGTTGTCCCCACAGCCCGGTGTTTACCAACACAGCATAACAAATAAATTGAACCTGGCCGAGCACGGTCTGGGCACGAGCGCTTCGCTCTGACCAGTGCTTTGGTCGCACGAGGAGTGGCCTTCGAATCGTCATCTTCGATTTCTCGGATCAAAAACAAACAAGAAAATACGGTTTGTTGTCCCCACAGCTGAAGCGCACCGCTAGAGGCGTGACTGTTCGATCTATTGGGCAGGAGATCGAACTATAGGGGGCGCTTTATCGAGCTTGTTGTCCCCACAGCCCAGTGTTTACCAACACAGCATAACAAAGAAATTGAACCTGGCCGAGCACGGTCTGGGCACGAGCGCTTCGCTCTGACCAGTGCTCTGGTCGCACGAGGAGTGGCCTTCGAATCGTCATCTTCGATTTCCCGAATAAAAAAAAACAAGAAAATACGGTTTGTTGTCCCCACAGCTGAAGCGCACCGCTAGAGCCGTGTCTGTTCGATCTCCTCCCCAATAGGCGGTAGCGATAGAGGATCATATATTTTTTATAATTTTCATTTCCTCACCGTACCAAATGTCTACTGCGATGCTTACGATTTGTCAGCTGGCCTGTGCCCCCGTGACTGTATTTTTACCATATGTGACATTTTACGCTGGACCCTAGTGCAGTGGCGATAGATTTGCCAAAGAGTGTTCGGGATGTCGTTCTAAGGTTCATTTGCCTTCTGATGTCGAGCCCCAATGCTGCTTTTAAAATTCTATCTTTTTTGTGTCTTTCCGAGCATTTAACATGATGTGTTTTGAATTTTTTCCAGAAGCCTATGTCATCTACATGAAGGAGAAAAACAAGAACATCCAAGACTCGGAGATCAAATGTAAACTGGCAAACGTGAACAAGTTCATTGCTAGCATGTTGTATGACAACAACAACAGAGCCAGGAAGGCTCTTTTTGCCAACAGTGTTTTCGCCAACAATGTGTAAATCATGGTCAGATTTGTCCATGAATGGATGTTCAATAAACCTTTAATCCCCCTTCTTGCATAGTTATTTTTTGCATGATTAGGTGCAGTAATTTCAGTTAGTTTTGTCATGTTACATTTTTATGAAAGAATCATATCAGATTAGAAAACTGATATGACAGTATATGATTTTTAAACTTATATGACATTCATAAAATTCTGATATGTTTATTGGACATAAGATCATATCAGATTATTTTCATATAAGATTTCATTCATATCAGTTCTGATATGTTTTCATATCATATAAGTTCTGATATGAAAATGTGTCCAATAAACATATCAGAAATAAATTTATATAATTTTTTTTCAGTAGGGAAGAGGAAGAGATTGACCTCTTTATCTGAAATTAAGGTCAGCGATCAAACTATAATACGGCTAGGGTCCACAAGTGTCGCACGGGCGCGTATTCCATTCAGCAGGCCAGCCGGTCGTGGGCAGACGGTCTTGGCCAAGGACCGTCGAAGCAGCGCAGGCGCTGGTCGGAACAACGCTGCGCCGAGTCTGAGTGCCTGCTAGGCCTAAATGCTGCCCAGCTCGCTCGGTCGGTGTCATCGTTGCCGTTGTTGCTTTTCCCGGGTGTTTGTGAATCCAGCGTTCGAGTCCATCTTGGCCGGTTTCGAGTACTTTCTTCTTTTTTCTTGCTGCTTAAAATCGGGACCCGCGAGAAGAGCACGTAGCAAAATAAATGTCCGTTGGTCGTCGCGACCAAATTACTGAGCGACGTTATCGGTCATATTGATTAAAAAGCGCGACAGGACAACGGACAGAGAAGGAGACACAGACACAGCGCTACTTACAACTGAACTTTATTTCCGCTGCAGCTCGGTATTTATTACCGGCTACAACACAAACAAGTTGGGAAACTATAAAATACACATCGTAAAAATCTTAAAAAAACAACAACATAAAAAGCTAAAATTCCTGCATCACTCGTCGGCACCCACCCGAAACTAATCATGTTTGGTCAAGAAACTGCAATTCTTTTTTGGATAACGATAAAGAGGGTGCGCTGACACATTGCAGCCCTAATCTAGCAATTTCTCGAGCCTCGAGTATTTCCCTTGTGGTTTCGCTTTTGTCTTTATTTAGTACTGTACACTCTGTGAAATTCGGGGTACAACCACAATCCCGGCAATGCACACCGAGGTGTCCTGAAATGACGGCTTCAACGTTGTAACGATGTTCCCTTAATCTTTCATTTAGGCAGCGTAAACGTAAACTCCAAGCCCCGTCTTGGAGTTTACGTTCCTCAATCGACTTCCGAAAAGGGTGACCCCTGGCCGCCCTGGCGCCAAGGATGACACAAAAAGCGTCGGGGATTGGCTAGCTGGAGAAGAGGCCGAAGAGGATTGTTGCCGCATGTAACGCAGAACTTAAAAAAAAAAAAAAAAAACTTTTAGCGGCAGTAAACACGGTGGCAAAAACGCACACACTCGAACAAACGAAAAGTCCCTACGCCGCCATGAAACCTAGACACGTCCCCACAAAGCGCTCTAGAACACCAAAAGTCCCTACGCGTAGGGACAAATCTCGTCGGATGGCATCACTGCCACACAACCATCTGCAACAAACTCTCCACAAAAAAAAAATTGTTTTGCTTGTTTTTACGTTTTCGGCAGTGACGTCACGGACGTCACTGCCCCGTATCGACCCCCGAGAAAGGCGTTCCAGCAACGGCGCGTCCTCCTCCCTTCTACTGACGCGCCCCCAAGCGGACACGAGAACAAGAAAGGAACGACACATTTTTCTCCTTCTCCAGGCAGACGGGAGAAAGCTTTCGCCCTCCCGACCCATCTTCTTTCGGTTTCGTTTTTCCGAGTTCTTCGCGCACGCTCATGGGCGTACCAACCCGGGGGGGAGGGGGAGGGGGGGGGGGGACAAGGGGACGCTTTCTTCCCCAGTTCTCAGAGTTTGGGGTCAAGGAATGTGTTTTGCCGCCCCCCCCCCCTCCTGAAACAGCTGCCACTGGGCAGGGCAAACACTGGCCGGCGGTGCCCAAGGGATACCAAGGGCACCGCCCCTCAATCTTGGGGGGGGGGGTCTGGTTTGCCCCCCCCCCCCCCCCCCCACTCAAAAACAAGTTGGTACGCCACTGCGCACGTTGTTTAATAGATGTTGTTGAGTTGATTGAGCTTCAGCGACTGCGAAGGCCGCCTCTAATTCCATCTTCTAGTTCAAACGTGCAGAACATTTCGGTTGCATTGACGTTTTTACCACTAATTTTATCAAACGAGCAAACGAAGCCGCTAGAAACAGCGAAGTTCCGGAGCAGTGCCAGCAGCGCTACGTACACTGGGTAAGATGGCTGTCTCCAGATTGCGGGACCCACGCGGAACTACAGTAGCGGAAGCACGCGGAACTGTGTCGACGTTTTCGACGTAATTGAAATCGCAGGAACTGCATCCAAGACAGGCAGGTTTTGCTGCCGGCTGCCTGGGTGCCTTCCGTGCTGAGTTCGGTTCTGTTTTCCTGTGCCGAGTGCCAACCGGCGTTCAACGTGGTTCTGTATTTCTGCGTGTCACCAACATAGCAGCAGCATCATGATGGCAATGTTGTGCGTTGTGAACAGAAGACTGGAATTATCGCCGATGTGACCGTGTGTTCGCGTATCAGTGGTGTAACAAGATGAGATGACGTAAACTGTCGGGCATTGATGCCGCTGGTCGGGCCGTGATCGGAGGGGGCGGGCTGTCGCAGGTTGACATTCCGCTTTACATTAAAGAGTTTAAGACCACTTGAGGGATTAGGTGCAATCGATCGACGTGCAGATAGTCATGTTGGAACGCCGGTCTGAACAGTATATAAGCTCCTATCGTACAGTAGCCAATGTGACTGTCTGTTGTGTCCTCCCCGAGAGCGATTGCGCTCTGGGGAAAGGACTGAACAGTACGAAAATATGACGGAAAGTACATATAATTACACTGTGGAATTTTATCATAAAACAAAAATAGTAGGTAGAATCGAAAAAAAGCTACCCTTTATTTTGCTGTTTAAATATACTACGGTTCCTGGAGAAACTGCCCTCCAAGTGGCGCGCTGGGATGAGCGCTATAAGTTTTCGAGCTCACCACGGCACACTGTCGGGACTGCAAATGTGCTCCTGATTTCACAAACATTACCGTCATCGCAAAACACAGGAAGCAGCTTGGAAGGGAGCTCCTCGAGGCGCTGGCCATTGAGGATCGGGAGGGAGAATGCGTGAGTGTTGCCTCCATCGCGCTCTTGCCCAAAGAAAAAATGTATCTGAGGAGAGCGGCTCCTCGGATGAACCAAGTTGTGACTTTTTGACTCCACGATCCGACCGAGTGAAACGAGGCTGAGACCGCCGGAAGTGTAAAAGACAAAAAGAAGGAGGTTTTGCAAGATCCGAAAGTCGAAGAAGAGGAAAACTCCACGGTTCGTGGGGGAAAAAAAGGAAGTTTCTGTCTGAGCTCTGACTGAAGAAGAAGAAGCTACCCTTTTTAGGATGAGGTCAAGGAAAAGGAAGTTTATTAAAAAGGTTGCTAGTCCAGCGGTGTGTCTCTTTCTCTCTTCGTCGCTTTTCCTAACGTTCAGCTGGTAATAAGTAAGCATGAATAACCAACCGGCTCAGCTACAGGCCATCACTGAAATACTGGCTACGACATGCCGTGCGAGGAAACAAACTCATGGCTTGGAACCGCATTGGAGCGGCTTGATTTATTGGCTTTCAAGTAATTACGGCATGATCGAGCGTTTTCTTTTTATTAAGAGATTCGTTCCCTGAGCCATTCAAAATACTCTCATAGGTATGACATTGCTGGAAAAAAATCAACATGCTCGGAATATTTTTATTGCTTAGGCAGTCACCGAGAAATTCCGTACGTTCAAAACGACCAGTATAAAACACGGAAACGCAGACCTGGGGCGTATTTATCGGATTAGTGAGCCGTTGTATACATGTTTGTATGTGCCATGCATGTGTATGCGCTCAATGTATGTTCACCTGATGCTTGTAGTACGCGTAATGTGTCTACATGTGTGTATGATAGAGGCTCCTGAAGCGCAATGGTGGCGTGAGGCAATAAAAATGTTTGTAGAACATGAATTGGGCGGTACCTATAGCGCCGTCTAGCCTAGCTAATTGCAATTACTCTGCTTGACCCTGTCATCTGGTGGCAAGCGATTTAACCTTCTTTCACGCTACGCGATAATCAGCGGCTTCGAGTTTGTTTCATAGAGAGCGGCTTTTGGTTTCGCGGATTGTTTTGCCATTCCTCCATGATGCGCGGTTGACGAAGGAATTGTGACTCGAGGAACAGCAAAGGTAAGACGTAAAGTGCGCGAAGTAACTGGGAGTTCGGCAGCAGAGGCACGAAGACAAGCATCTAACTACGAATTATTTGACCTGTTTACAGCTGCTGGAGCAACGTCACCCCTCACCAGCACGCGACAAGGATTCCGGCGGTGATAACGGAAGCACAGCGCAGTGGACGAGCAGGGCCGACTCTGCAGACTCACCGAGTCAACAAGAAACGCCATCAGGGTGCACCACCATCGGGCATCTACAAAAGGCCGGAGACAACGCAGGCCTGGTTCAGTTCGGCAGCAGAGGCACGAAGACAAGCATCTAACTACGAATTATTTGACCTGTTTACAGCTGCTGGAGCAACGTCACCCCTCACCAGCACGCAACAAGGATTCCGGCGGTGATAACGGAAGCACAGCGCAGTGGACGAGCAGGGCCGACTCTGCAGACTCACCGAGTCAACAAGAAACGCCATCAGGGTGCACCACCATCGGGCATCTACAAAAGGCCGGAGACAACGCAGGCCTGGTTCAGTTCGGCAGCAGAGGCACGAAGACAAGCATCTAACTACGAATTATTTGACCTGTTTACAGGTGAGGACTTGTTACGGTAGTACTTTCCACTTGCTATTCTATTTGTGCCTTGCTGCCGAACACAGCACTTTGCTTGCTTGTCTTGCTCGTGTACCCGTGTCCTCTGATCGCCCGTCATGACCAAAGACGGGAAAGAGCAAAAAGAGTATGTAAAGGCTCTGGACGACTTACGTAGAGAAATAAGGACTGAAATGCGCGGCCTGAAAGAAAGTGTAAAATTCACAAGTGACACATATGATGAGGTCAAAGGAATCACAGCTGAACTGAAGGAGCTGAGAAAGGAGGTGAAGCAACTTACAGAGTCAAACCATAGCCTACGAGCTGAGAACAAAGCACTGTCGCTTAAGATTGATGAACTAGAACAATACCAAAGGGCTAATAACCTGGAGGTAAAAGGGCTGCCCCTCGCAGGTGACCCTTGCGAGATTATAAAAAAAATATGTGAAGTTTTGGGGGAACCTATCCTGGACACAGACATTGATGTCTGTCACAGAGTGCCCACGGCGAAAGACAATGAAAAAAACGTTATCGTACGTTTTATTCGCCGAACAACGCGAAACGCAGTTTTGGCGAAAGCAAAGAAGAAGAGGCTTGATACCTCCGTATTGGGTCTCACGAAGGAAAGGCATCCAGTGTACGTGAACGAACACCTGACACGACAGAAAAAGCAGCTCATGGGCGCAGCACTTGCACGCAAACGCATTTCTGGCTGGAATACGTATGGTCCGCCGGGGGAAACGTTTATGCTCGAAAAAACGACGTCGCTAATACAATAAAGATTGAATGCCAAGACGATGTGGAAAAAATGACCGCGTAACACGCCTATTTAACGGGTTCGTTTAAGCGTCGGCTCCTTTAAAATGGCTGCGAGCCCATTCGATCAATGCAAATGCTGCGACATACCTGCCTTTCAACTAACTTCACAAAAATACAAGACCTGCTTTTCTTACCTCCATATGAACATGCGCAGCATGAGAACTAAGCTAGATTCACTTGAACTATTCCTCACTTCTTTAGAACATAGTTTCGATGCCCTCATTTTCACAGAAACTTGGCTCAGTAGTAACGACCAATTACCGCCGCTGCTGGGCTACAAGGCAACGGGTATGGTTAGGGACACTAAAAGAGGCGGTGGAATAGCGATCTACGTAAAGAAAACTAACTCAATCAGTGTTATAGACGAATTATCAGTAATCAATACAGACGTCGAATGCATGGTGGTTAACACAGGAAGGACAATTATTGCTGTTGTGTACAGACCACCTACCGGAAACGTGTCATCCTTTCTTGTACTTTTCGAAAACATGTTAGCTTCTCTGGGTGCTCTGGTTTTGCCCTTTGTGATCATGGGCGATGTAAACATAGATACCATCTCTGATGAATTAGCGGCAAGGCGGTTTCAAAATCTGCTGCTTGCTTACAATTGCACCAACGTAATAACAGTGCCGACTCGAGTAACTGCGACGAGTGCGACATCACTTGATGTTTGTGTTACAAATATAAATGTCGCCGATGTAATGCCTGGCGTTATAGCTCACGATATTAGTGATCACATGCCTATTTTTTGCTTAACAACTATAAAACGTGCTTACAATGACCATAATGAAAGCAAGCACGTGTTAAGAAAAATAAACGATGACTCGCTCCTACACTTTCGTGACTTGGTCACACAAATGAACTGGCAGTGCGTTTTCGAACAGGAAGATGTAAATAGGGCTTATAATATCTTTCATTCTAAACTTCAGCTATGCTATGACACAGCCTTTCCTTTGGTTACATCCCGTGTCCAAAACAAAAAGATAAGGAAACCATGGATTGATGCTACCCTATTTAAAGAAATAAAAAAGAAAGATAGAATGTATCGACTTTTTATTAAACACCGCAATCGCGACGTTCTAGCTGAATACAAAAAAAATGAGAAATAAGCTGAATGCACGTTTAAAAAAGGCAAAAAGAGATTATTACGTACGAAAGTTTTCAAATATTTATAACGAACCTAAAAAAGTTTGGGAAGTGGTTAACAGTTTGTCTGGAAGAGGTAGCACGCACACCCCTGTGCAAGAAATCAAGATAGGCGACTTAAGGTTCACTGGCCAAGAGCTTGTGGAAAAAATGAATGAGTACTTTACAACTGTGGGTATGTGTACCGAACTACCAAACATGGCGGAAGCCAGTCCAACAGATTTCACAACAAAATCTTTAACTTCTATTATGTTCTTTCCAACAACACCGAAAGAAGTGGATGCAATGATCGCAAACTTAAAAAATTGC
Organism: Ixodes persulcatus; assembly: GCA_013358835.2. Classification (NCBI taxonomy): domain Eukaryota; kingdom Metazoa; phylum Arthropoda; class Arachnida; order Ixodida; family Ixodidae; genus Ixodes; species Ixodes persulcatus. The sequence continues at coordinate 14,504 of JABSTQ010006844.1, forward strand.
GCTGCTGCTGGCTTTGATGATATAAAAGCTCATCCTATTAAGTATGTGTCATTAACGCTTAGTCCAATTGTCTCCTTTATAATTAATCAGATGTTCTTAACTGGGATATTTCCTGACCAACTCAAAGTTGCCAGAGTGACTCCAATTCACAAAGGCGGGGATGATACTGTGCTTCAAAACTACAGGCCTATTTCAGTTTTACCAGTTCTATCGAAACTATTTGAGCGTGCCATCGCACACAGACTAGGAAATTTCTTTTTTAAGCATAGTACAATAACTGCGGCACAGTTTGGCTTTCAGAAGGAGAAATCTACAGACCAGGCTCTTCTTCAAATAAAAGATAAGATTATAGAAAATATAGAAAATAGGTTATACACACTAGGCCTATTTTTAGACCTTAAGAAAGCGTTTGATACGGTACAGCACGATATTTTGTTAAGAAAGCTTGATCACTGTGGTATACGCGGTATTGCTTTACAGCTCCTAAAGAATTATCTTGAAAATCGATATCAATATGTTAAAGTTGAAAATGTGTCGTCAAACAAGTTGCCAATAAAATATGGCGTCCCGCAGGGATCCATATTAGGTCCTTTATTATTCTTAGTATATATTAACGATCTAGTCAATATTCCGGGCTCACCAAACATTGTCATGTATGCAGATGACACGAGCGTTTTCTTTACTGGAAAGACTAAACATCATCTCGAAAACATAACAAACAGATACTTGATGAATTTGTCCCATTGGCTAATAGCAAATAAACTGCAACTCAACGAGTCTAAAACCAAATACGTAATATTTAGGCCTATCAATAAACGTGATAACGACGCCGTCATTATTAAATTTAACAATGCAATCTTAGAACAAGTACCAGAACAAAAATTTCTTGGGGTTTGGTTTAACGAAGAACTAACATGGAATACACATGTAAGGCATATCAAGACACAGCTATCAAGGTCTCTTGGGTGTATGTACAGAATAACAAATTTAATACCGCTCTGGCTGAAAAAGTGCCTTTATCACTCACTGTTCTATTCTTATCTTTCATATGGCATTTTGGTATGGGGTACTACGACCATTGGAAACTATAATCAGCTTTCAGTACTACAAAATAGAGTTCTACGAATGTATGCTAATTACTCTGGAAATCTGCAGGACTTTGACTGCGAGAAACATTACACCTTACATAACATGCTAAAAGCAGATCAGGTATATTATTTTAAATTAGCGCAATTCCTACACAGAAATAAACTCTATATGGAATTCAATGAAACTCAGGACGATCGCGGTTACTCCCTCCGGCACACCAAATGGCAGATGCCTCGAATCAGAACTAACTACGGAAAACAGAAACTCGACTACCAGATAACCTGTCTTCGTAATGCCTTGGAAGCAGAATGGAATTATTTGAGCAGCTTTGTGCAATTCAAAACCGACGTCAAGCGTTTTCTGATGTGTAACGGTATTGCTTTTAGTGGGTAATGTGTTTTTCTGGTTTGCGTCGATTTCGATTCTTTTATATTGATGCGTCGCTTTGTGTTGGTGTGTATGCGTATGTGATTGTTTTTATCTGTTTGCTTTTATCTGCCGACTGTGTTGACGCGTAAGTAGCTATTTGTGTGCCTGAATTATGTTGTAGTTTTTGTAGGTGCCTAATCTGTCGGGCGATATTTGATCTGTAATGGCTTTGCCTTTGACGAATAGTGTGTTCACTGATTTTTGGGTTGCGTTTATTTGTTTTCTATTGATGTTTTGTGTTGGTGTGTACGCGGTATGAGATTGCTTTTATTGCTTTTACGTTTTATTATTGTTTTGGAAGGGAGACAAACGTGCTGTGTTGTGGCCTATGACTATGTTGTTGTTTTTTGTTATTTTTTTTTTCCTAGATTGCGCTACAGTTGTTACGGGCATCATAGTTTATGGTGCAATGTTTCTGGGTTGCGTAAATCATTGTCAGCTGTTTGTGTTTGTCTTCAAACAATGCTGTACAGCTGTAACGGGCGGAGAGGGCTCGTCAGGCAGAAATGCCTTTTTCCTCTTCCGCCCTGCCGGCCATGGCCTGCAAAACCAATAAAGAAAGAAAGAAATAGGTTGTCTTCGTTTAACATCGCTGTGCTGACGGCGAGAAGACTGAGTAGCTGCTTTTCAAACGCAAGTTTCTGTACCCGCGGGGAAAACCGGCTTCGGAAATAAACACAGTTCGCGGAAAGCTCGTGTTACGCTTTTATTTGCTGCTCCTCTCATCCCATACAAGAGACGTCGTGTCCTCGTTAAGCCTTATTGAGCTCGATTTGCTCGATTCGGGGCCGCCATAATGAGATGCAGGCGACGGAGGAACTTTGCTCCCCTGCTTCAGGGACGAAAGTTTCTCCCTTTCTAAAGGAACATAGGTTACAAGACCGTTCCTCCCCTTAAGGAGGACTACCGATACCCGTTTTTCTAAGAGTGTACGTGACTGGCACCCCGCTGCGGCCAGACGCCGTAGCTGAGCGTCTCGCCCCCCTGCGGCGTCTCGCAGCAGACCCGAAACATACAGGTCCCTGCCGCTGCAAGAGCTGTGCTCTGATGTCTAGCTTCCTCGAGAAGGGGCTCTTTGATGCTCTGTGCTACGAGATCCTCGCGCTTCAAATCTGCGACCGGGCACTCTACTACGACTCCGTCGTCGAACTGCCAGGCTTTGTGAGTATGGAGGAGGCTATGGTCAAGCATATGAATGTATGGAACGCTTCTTAGGTGCGGGTCCGCCGATATTTCTCTCTTCATGTCTGCAAAAACTATCTTTTTTTCTTTTTTTTTAAGACCTATGGGCAACGTGACTACGCCGTTATGTTTCCTGCTCGTGACGGCGCGACTAGGATTAACGAATGTGAACGACAACTCGCCGGTAGGTGTAACAAGCATGGTGGAAGCTTGAAGCCATATTGCGATGCGCGTCTCGGGGCAAGCACGTCCGTGACCGAACGGTTATCGTGCTTGGCTCCCACGCAGAGGGCCACGGTTCGATTACTGGGAGCGAAAGTATCTTTTTCGTTATTTCTGTAAATGAGCCGAAGTCAGTCTCGCCCCAGCGCTCGATCCTGCTGTTACGCCGCCATCAACGCCTGCGACGTTAGCCTTCTCCTATATAGTTTCAGGCACAAGTTCGCCCCATTCAACGTTTAGTTTCCTTCAGTTGTCCGTCGCCTCATCAATTGTCATTCGTGACAATATAGTGTTCATGAAACCAACATCGTCAAAGTCGAGTCTGATGCTGCTCTTGTTCCCGTTGACGAAAGCAGAAATTATGACCAAAGGATTCTGATCCTACTAAAACATTATAATGCCACTTGAGTCAATAACAATTGCACCTGTAAAAAAACAAAGAAAAATATTTTCTTTTTTAAGTTATGCGGGTGCTTATGTTTCAGAAACTTACGAAGATAAGGCGAAATATGCCGGAATACATATACAGGTACATAGGGAAATACATTTTTCCCAAACCACACTAAGTGCGAACGGAGCAGTTCGTGGCGAATGCTACTTGTACGACTTGTTTTTTTTTTTTTTTTTTGGTGAGTGCGATATATCGGACTCTCGTTTCAGGCTTCCCTCGTGTATAAAGGTTAAATGGGAGTTCAATTGTAAAGTTTGGGACCCCTTGCGCCAGAAAGATGGTTTTAAGTTCATTGTTAGAACCCAACAGTTAATTTTCGGCAACAAATGTCATGAAATACCTAAGTGTGGCAGAGCATCGCGATACAAGAAATATATTGGGAAGGTATTTCACTACTAAGATACACATATATATTTTTTTTTCAGATGTATCTCAATAGAAAAATAGAGATACCCAAAAATATCTCTAAAGGCTGTTTAACATGTGGCGATTCTCGTCCGAAATCAGTGCGATTTCCAGTAAATGTGCGATTAAAATCGCAGTCGCACTGTCGCCGCGGCTCTGCGACTGGTTTCCACCAGTTTGGTATTATGTTGCAGAGTCGTTGCGATCACTTCATTGTCAATCAGCCGTTCATTAGCCAGCTTTCATCCGCGATAGTTGCGTATTCGGAAATAAATTTAGACACCTTAAAAGTTTAGGTTTAATGCTAAATTAGTAAAAACTTCTAGTTACATATTGTATTCGTAAAACATTTGTGCTGATTAAGACGTTTTTGTTGTATTTTAGGCAAAGTCAAACGCGTCGCGTCCGTGTCCGAAGAGCCGGCTGCTCTGACAGAAATCGCGCGGCTGTTGGAGCATGTGAAACAAAATATTGCGATCACACTCGCTGCGTCGGCTGTCGCACCGTTTTTGTTCGCAACAGTCGCTGCATGTGAATCAGGTTTAAGATATCATCTATAGGAAGTTACAGGTCAAGAAGGTAGCGGCAAATGCTCCTTAAAGGGAATCATATATCCCTCCGCCACCTCTGCATCCAATAGCGTCCCATCGTTTCCGTGACGTCGCGGCCAACGCGCGAGGAGGGTCTTGCCTTTTTGTACATATTTGATTTATTTTTCGACTTTGATTTAGCATTGTGGAAGCCACGAAAGGGATATTAGAGTTTTCCCCCTCCGATGGAAACAAATACAGCTTTCGAGGATTAGGTTCCCCCTCCGATGGATACAAAGGCTGCTTTCAGGGGCTCGGTTGCCCCTCCGATGAATACAAAGGTCGCTTTCTTAAAAAGGGGGATCGAAGACAAGTTGGAATCTATTGAAGCGGAACAAGGAGCGTTTCCAGTGAACTCTTCTTTCGACTGCGGAGGGATTTGAAACGGGCGCGTCACGCTTGTGGGAGGAGCTTCTCCTACCTTCTTGAGTTGCAGCGGACTATAGATACATTTGCATTGCGAGACTGTCCAGCCCTGCCTTCGAGGAGGGTGAGGACCCTTTTCGAAGTTCGTACAAAAGATCCGCCGAGGACGATTTCGGCTTCCCTCTGTGAATAATTTTGCGACCTCTTTTGGCTTTTGGCTAAGTATGCCAAGGAGAGGAAAATATTTTTTTTATTACTTCTTTTGGCGTAGTTCAAAAAGCGACTTAATTTAAGTTTAAGCGAAAAAAAAACATATTAATCAAAGGTACGCGGTTGACTCCCCCGAGGCGTACGCCACTCGCACTGGGGGGAGGAAGGAAGGGCAACGGGTTGTTCGGAGGAGCCGTACGTTCGCGCTGCTTCAGCACTGCCCCACCTCTGCACTGTACTGCACACTGCCTCTATGACAATTGCTGGATCGCGCATCCCCGCTTTGTCGCTTCAGCGCGAGTGAAGCCACCGGACGGCCAACTTGCATGTAGAAAAATCGCATTTTGGGGACGTTGTGGAGGCTGGGGGCAGCGTGCTGAAGACACGTTTTCTTCTCGTTCGTCGTCATTCGCCAAACGCGTTCTTTAAAACCCTGTGTAATTCGTGAGACTTGCCTCTGAGAACACATAGAAATGCTTACGGAAGCGCAGTGCCGCAGGAAAAAAACACAAGTCGTCAAAAGCAAGCTTCGCCGGTCTCCCGGCGTGATCAAAGCTTCCTTGGCACGCCAAAGCGCTGCGTCTCTGTGCCTTCGCTAGGGTCCCTACGTGTCTGTTTGTCTCAGGGTGAAGACATCTATTGGTGCCTTGAATGTGCCAGCTCGTGACGCTCTGGCGAACTCGGTGCGTGACTTGGACGGTAAAATGGCGTCTATGCATTAACCAATGCTTCGCTCGAGCGGAGTGACACCGGATTGTGCGCACTTCAAAATGCATAAAAAACGATTGGGCGGAAAAATGGCTGAGATGTGTGGGGATTCCAGTGGTCTCCCTTTCCCGATGGCTGCGATAACGGCCGCGAATCGGAATGCTCGGCCTCCTTCGCCGTGAGCTCCGACCTGTTCGTGAAGCGGAGGGTCCCCTGTCTTGGAGGGCCCTCCTCTCACTCTCTCTCGGGGGGACCGATTTCCGTTCCCCCGCTCGGATGCGGATCACTGCTGTCAGGCGAGGAGGTTTCACCTCTTGTTTTCCCGCTTTCAGGAAAGGGACTCGCCCGGTGACCGCGAAAGAGATAGGACGTGTATCGGCGACTTCTCCGATGCTTCCCCGGTCTTGGCTCTCCGGAACCCCGCGTCTTGCAGGTAAGGACCTTTTCTTACCATTTGCCGACGCGGGGGGCATTTCGGATGGGAACATTGTAGTTCTTTTAGAAGAGTGTTTTAATAAATGCTCTTGGACTCTGTCCTTACTCTGGTACGTGTGTCTTCTCTTCCGCTATATTCGAGAGAGTGACCTTGTCTCACACTCTGGAATATAGCGGAAGGGAAGACACACGTACCAGAGTAAGGACAGAGTCCAAAAGCATTTATTAAAACACTCTTCTAAAAGAACTACAATGTCCCCATCCAAATTGCCCCCCGCGCCGGCAAAGTAAGAAAAGGTCCTTACCTGCCAGACGCGGGGTTCCGGTGAGCCAAGATCGGGGAAGCATCGGAGAAGTCGCCGATACACGTCCTATCTCTTTCGCGGTCAACGGACGAGTCCCGACTCCCTTTCTCGAAAGCGGTAAAAGTCGCGTCGAAGCCTCCTCGCAGGTCAACAGTGATCCGCATCCAGGCGGAGGAACGGAAAGAGGTCTCCCCGTGAGAGAGTGAGAGGGGGGCCCTCAAGACAGGGGACCCTCCACTTCACGAACAGGTCGGAGCGTCACGGCGATGGAGGCCGAGCGTTCCGACCCGCGGCCGTTATCTCAGAGCCGTATATGTAGAGAGTTTGGCCATTCGCTGGGAAGTATAGGAGACAAATGAGGGGGCGCCATTAGCTGAAAGCGGGCTGGGCGTGTTCCAGGGAGTCTTCAGAACTTCGAATGTGACCAAACAGAAGCCGGAAATAATACCATCGCACTATAGTAGCGAGAAACAAACCTGATAACTGCATCGGAGTGACTCTCGGTGACTGAAAATATGGTACGCGTGATGTTTCAATCACGCTCATCCAAAATGATGGTGGAAGAGTGCGATTAGCGGAATGATCAACGTAATCCTTACGCCAAGCGCCGAGGGCCGGAAATCTGCCGTCCGAGTGGTCACACTCTGTCCGAGCAAACCGAGTTGAGCGGCGCATTCGTTTCTTACATCTTTCTGCATGTTCATGATCAAAACAACACGTGCAGCCTATTTTCAACCACGAAGAGTTACTACACTTCACTGTTCCGTGCGTATTAAAACCATATACGAACATATACCTTTGATCAGAACTGTTTCTCGCTACCACCGCTAGGGTATTCATTTCGGTTTCTGGTTGGTCAAGAGAGCATGCCAAGCCCTCTTTCCGAGTCTGGCGCACGTCCTGGAACTGCCCGCGCCTCCCATTGACCAAACTCTCTATAGGTGGTATTCACTCAAAAAAAATGTCACCATGTGTGCTGGCAACAAGCGCTGCGGGCGCCATTTTGCCGGTGCACCGAATTGTTCTGGGACCTGCTTGAGCGGCGTGCGCGAGCGGAGAAGTGGCTTGCTTTTCTTTTATTGTTTTAGGGCCTCCGTTTAAAAACCTGTCTCTGTTTGTGTGAAAGCATCCCGTGGTCCCCGTGGCTCACGCAGAATGCGCCTAAGAAAGTACGGGACCGATCTGAGCGGCCCGGAAAAGGCGCGGTACCTTGTCAAAGTTCGGCGATGCGACGGCGTCGACCCCCTGGATTTGACGCAAGAGGAAATGGTGCTCAATTCAAGTCTGTTCCCTCGAGTATAGTTTACAGACATTAAGGACTACCTTGTTCACTCAACAAGCTTTTTGACGAGAGATCAGCTCAAGGCATACAAGTCCCTGGAGGCACACAATTACCTCACAAGAGGTTGGGTCCAGGAGCCGCTCGTGAAGGTGCTCCCAGACGGCAACATCGTAGTTGTTGGCAAGATAAGGGGTTAGACGCTGTCGTCGCTCGTAACAGTATGCCTTTTAAGAAGTGCTGATTATTGAGGAAAGTGTGATCAACGGAAGGAAAGTGTGACTTGTCGCAAAGTAGCGCGTTTGAAAGCTGAGTAAGCGTAAAGGGGAAGATCGCGTTGGCGATTCTTTATAAAATGCTTATTTCTTGAGCGGCAACTGCTATCGCAACTGATACTTATAAATATGTTCTTCTCAGGTTCGGCACTCGCAGTTCATTAGGGACGCACTCCTGAGGCCCTGGCTGCTTATCAAACCAGATGACGAGGTGCTAGTGGCCCACTGTACCTGCATGTCAGGCTTGGGAGAGGCCTGCTGTCATGTGGGAGCAGTCCTGTTCTACATGGAAGCTGTGGTGAGGAGGCGGAATGATCAAGCCTGCACGGATCAAGATAATGCTTGGCTGCCTCCCCACGTCCGAGTAGTCGACTGTGTGCCGATTGCGAAGATCGACTTTTCGTCCTCCGAGATGAAAAAACGAAAGTTGGATGGAGAAGAACTCCGTGACCCAGTGGCTGCTCAGAAGAGCATTGAAAAAGTTACGGAAGAAGAATGGGAGATGTTCATGGAGAGGTGCCATCAAGCTGGTAGTCGCCCTGCACTTCTGCTTCTCAGCGAAAAATATGCCCATGAATTTGTACCACTTGCCACCAAGTTTCCCAGAGCCATCTTGTCAAACCTCGCAAGTCATGATCCGACGCCTGCATGGGAAGAGCTGGTGGTGCAGTGTGCCGAGGTCGCCAACAGACTTGCCATTGAGCCTCAGGTACTGTAGCTGTTCCAAGATCTTTTTTTACAAACAAGTGACTTTTTTCAGTGTGGGCACCCTTTAAATTTAAAATTTTCAACCATGACAGAGCCACGTTAAATATTCCTACTACCAGATCTTTTAGCTTGGGTGAAAATTGGCATGAAGCATATTTTAGCATTATCTAAACATAAGGCATATTGCGCATGTTGCACTTTTTTATTCCCAGAATCTAAAGAAATTCATGCATGAAACCCGCTTCCCCACTAAGTAAAATATTCTTGGTGCCACCGACAATCATTACGTAAGCTCTTAAAGGGATGCTGAACGGAAATCTGGATTCCACAAAACACGGCGGCAGAAGCATGCAACGGGATGCTACGAACACCAAAACATCACTCATAGAGCAATATCTCAAACGGATGACCGTATTTTTCTAAAAAAAAAGGAGGCGCATTTGACAGGTATGTTGACGTCTTTTCTCCGAGAAGAGTCGAGAAGGAGAGGAAACGGCCTCGCACCTTCTCCGCCTCGCCGCCTCGTGGTTGAAAAGCGAAGAGAGGAGGAAACGAGATATCTCTACGTCACGCGCCTCGTCGGCCTCGTTCAATCTCGACCTCTTTTGCCAAAAATACGGCCGTCCATTCGAGATATCGCCTTGCGAGTAGTGTTGTAGGGATTGTAGCGTCCCACCTACTGATCCTAAATTGTTGTCTGAAATCCGAATTTCGGTTCACCATCCCTTTAATGTCTCACAGTAGTGCATGGCTTGTCGTTGGTGATAATTCTCCAGTTATGTTGAGAGAAAAGCTTTATTTGATCCGATTGAACTGTAAGTAAATGCATTTTGTGTATTGCTTCCAGGTTGCAGCCCTGATACAAGAACAAACGACGGAGCAAGCAGGATCGACCAAGTGGTTTTCCTTCCGTGCAGGCCGGATTACCGCATCGAACGCAAGGACGGTCTGCAAGACATCTGTCAGCCAGCCATCACAGTCACTGCTTAAGAAGATATGCCATCCAATGGAATCGCAGTTCTGGTCCCCTGCAGTCGCCTGGGGAAGGAACAACGAACCGAAAGCCCGGCAAGTGTATGAAGCCAAAGCAGTGCGACTACATGAGGACTTCTCGTGCAGGCGCTCAGGGCTTCACATTTCGTCCAAGCACCCATTCCTAGGTGCAACACCTGATGGGCTCATCGACTGCTCATGCTGTGGGCCATGGGTTTTGGAAGTTAAGTGCCCCTACACGTTCCGGGACAACTTCATCAAGGAAATGCCTGGCCAGAAGTACTCCTGCCTGTTCAAACAAGGGGACGACATGATGCTGCTAGAGGACCACATCTTTTATTACCAGGTTCAAACACAGATGCTCGTTTGCAACAGAGAGTACTGCGACTTTGTGGTGTGGACGTCCAAAGACGTTCAAGACTTCAGAATTGCGAGAGACGAGCACCTCTGCAAGGATATTGTCGCTTCCTGTGGGAAATACTTTCAGTCTGTGCTATTTCCCGAGCTCATCTACAAGTACTGGAGCACTAGACATGCTGAGGCAGCATCACAGGCAGCAGAAGTTGCAGCAAGTGAAGAAAGTGAACCCGACAGCACGTATTGCCACTGCAGCGGGCCTGAATCCGGGGACATGATTCGATGTGATGGAGTGTCATGTGAATACAAGTGGTTACACTTCGCATGTGTAAACCTAAAAAGGGCTCCCAAAGCACGAAAGTGGTATTGTATGGACTGCAAAAACAAGAACAAACAATGACTGCAAGTGCATTGAAGAGCAGGTGTGCTTAGTTGACTTCCTGTGAACACTGGATTTAACATGCCTGCTGAAATGTATTTGTGTGCCCTTGTAGGTCCGGAAGTTTTCAAAAGTGTTTGCTCTGCTCCTCAAGTTTTATGCCCTATGATTGAAGTCACTAAGAATTTTGAGTTGAATCAGCTGAACATGCAATTATCAGAGCATTCATACAGAGGAGGGATAGAAAATGTGTTTTCGACCGCTGGTCTACCAACTGTTTTAATGATGAACTCCGTTTTCTTCGACTAGTTTTGTTTGTTCTTTTTCCTTTTCTTCAGCTACAAACAGAACAAACAAAACTAATCGGAAAAAAGTAGTTTATCATTATAACAGTTGGTAGACCAGCAGTGGAATGCACATTTTACGTCTCCTCTCATTTGTATGAATGCTCTGATAATTGTATATTCAGCAGGTTCCAATCAAAATGTAAGCTGTGAGAAGCGAGTTTATTTCGATTTAAATATATTTGACACTGCTTGCTCCTTATGTGCTTGAAGTATGTTGTTCCTAATGCCATGATCACTACAAATTAACTCTGGTAAACAAGACAAAGAATGACGAGTTTGCAATTTGTAATCATTTGTTGAGCTGTTTATTTCGCTCATTAAATTTTGAATATTCATGCATGTTTTTATCAGAATGATTCATAAATTGACACTTGGTTAGAGAACAGAAAAAAAAATGAAAGGAAATTTCCCTCTATTTTTACGTTTCGAATCGCTGAATCACGAGGTATAACTTTTGTTTTACTGTACTGTGCATAGCTTTTTTGTAGATGTGTAGTCTCAAAGTTTAGATTCGTTGCTTTACGGCGAAATCAACAACCAGCTTGTGTGACATAGCAATCGTCCCGCGTAGCATGCGTGCATACACCACGGAAGAAATACTACATGACACATGCTGGCTATTGGGTCAACACTAGATTTGGTGGTTTGTGCCGAATCCAATAGTTGGCATGTGTCAAGTAGCATTCGTTTTGCGATGCATGCATGCACTCTATGCGGGGCAAATGCTATGTCACGCATACTGGTTGTTACTTTCGCCACAAAACATAGCATCCTAACTTTCAGATACCCATCTACAAAAAAGCATTTGCACATATCGCAAATAAAACATATACTTTGCGATTCAGCGACGCCGAGTGTACTGAAATCAGTAGTAACCTGAAAATTGAAAAATGGAGCAGAGTTGCCTTTTAAATGTGGAGTGTATAATTCGTCTTTACAACGTTACATGAAGGCAACTCTGAACAGCACAGCCAATGAGGCAGTGGTAATGTATACATCACCCAAAGGGTACAATAGATGCTGACAGGTTAGTCAAGGCAGCACATACAAGAACAATCTTGTCCAGCCCCGTGTTTGTGCCGTCTCGAGCAACCAGTAACTCTGATGGAATGGTGCTCTTCAGGATCGTGTATTTTCTTCGTACCAGCCCAATTACTCTTTCAACATGAATACGGACGTTTGCTAGCTTTCGTGTGGCCTCAACTGAAAAAGGTGCCAGTTGTGGCCGGCCTCTTGTGAAGGCAGGAATTTCCAAGCGTGCGCAGTACATGCCAACTGAGCCTGAAATCGTAAAGCCCCGGTCAGCTAGCACTGAATCACCTGGGAGCAGATTGTCCAGTACCCCACAGTTCTCTGTCAAATACTTGTCACTTGTTCGTCCCCCCCAATCCTTTGATATGAATGTAATTAAACCCTGTGGGGTGATACCGATTAGGTACTTCACTGTATTGTGATGTTTATAGCTCGACCATGTAAGCGCTCTCGTGAGAAGAGACGATGGCCGAGCTATAAACACCTCAAAACAGTCCAGCACCACTACCACTCGTGTGCCAAACGTCTCGCGGAAAGCCATTGGCATCGTCTCTCGCAAAACGTTTCTCGGAAGCCAAGCAACCCCACTGGCCATTGACGTGAATGCAGCTTCCAGCCACCTGTCGGCTATCCTTGAGATGGTGGACTGCGACACCTGGAACCTGCACAATCGTTTGGTTATCAAGGTGACAAGATAAGAGGGGCTTTTCGTGCTTTGGTTTAAATTCAGTCACCAAAATAACTAAAAACACCCATACCTGTACACCAAGTCTTGCAGTGGAGTGTTCAGACGCACGCGGATCAGGAATACAATCATCTCCTGAAACTTTGTCAGGCAATTGCGATCGTTGTGGCTCACTTGACTTTGGATGAGCTGAAAAACGGCTAACAGAATTGCAAAGTTAGGAAGGCCAGTGTAGAAAGGGACCATGTCTTCGTTTTCGTGAAAGGCGTCCTCATCAAGGCAATGAGCTGCAAGTTTTGCTCTTGCGTCTCTCAGATCTGACATCAGCTGACGATTTTCATCTTCTAGGAGGGCCAGAGATTGCAGGGTGATGACTGTTGTTTGGCCAAAATCCTGCATTTCTTTAATATTGTTGAGATTGGTATAGTTATAATTGCACCTTCTCATCACCCCGCCGCAGGCTGTAAAAGATACTTCTAATCAATCATATTAAAATTTGTGCGGCTACAAAACTTTCGAATAGAATATGCCTCCAAAAGTTTCTGTATATGTGGCGATGATGGTCTAAGCTTCGAAATCCAATAAGAATACCAAAGCACTAGTTGGGCAAGAACGGAACCTGCACAAGGAGAAGTAGTAGTAGATGGGTTCGGAGAATGGGGACAGTATCACACAGTGTTTTTTATTATCAAAGGGAATGTGCCACTAAGGCACAAAGGCTTGTTAACCACACTTGCAAGAAACCTATTCTATCATATGCTAAATATACTTGCACCACTACAGGCTACGCACAATTAAGTTGACAAAAATATTAACTTGCGAAGGGTATGTTGGATATGATTTCATCTTTCTTTCTGTTAGTTTAGAAGCCTGTGACTGTAACCTGTCAATCATAAGCATGCCTGAAACTGCTACAAACCTGATGCAAGGCCACAATCTGGGGACCTCTCCGTTTCCTCGTTTTTGTCCGGCATGTCCTCTTCGACAGCTAGGTCTTCTGCAGAGGCACAATTGAACAGATGAGTTCCATTTAAGAAGTGAAGCGGTGCCATGGGATCGCCCCGGACCTACCCGAGGTGCAGCAGCAGTCCTCCAATGCAGGCTCGGCAGCCTCCACGAGCAGTGGACTTGCAGGGGCCAGGTTCTCGGTCGAGATGAGTGTGCTCTCCTCCCTGGCATCCATGCCAGAGAGCAAAAGTGGCTGACCACGAGCGGTCTGCGCCGATTTTCGTGGCTGCGCTCTTTTGTACCTAAAATACAGAACGGAAATGTCTATTTTTGTTGCACGTGTAACTCCAGCCAATCATCTCACAGTCGTGAACTGGGGACATTTAAATATGAGCAAGCACTAGGGGACTACACATTTGTGTTCACATGGGCTTGTCTCTTAGCAAATGAGGCTTACGGGTGATGCTCGACCCGGGAAGTTAATTAGTAGATATCTCGATTAGCTTCATCGTACACACTAGAACACTGCACGAGCCGATTTTTTTTGGCACAGGACCGGTATTATGAGTTACCCATCAGTCTGAACAGGGGCTTTAAGCCAGGCCCGAAAGGGGGTGGGGGGGGGGGGGGGGGAGGGGGGAGGCTGGTGGCTGGTTTAGGCCCGATATATGATGGAAAGTCTACGGGCAGTGGGCGCGAGCCTGATCCGCGGGCCCGGCAACGTTTAGGCCCGTGTCCGCGGTGCAGCTCTCTAGTACAAACACCCTGAATTAGAGCAGACCTACGCCACAAACGCGTGGCCACTTGCGCACGAAACAGTTGATGCGCGGGTGACTAAGGCCTGGCGACAACTAAAAATACCTGCGATCGGACGCCGTTCGGTCAGCTGCTCTGTCGCCGTACCCGTGCTTTAGGCTCGGAGCCCAGTCGGGATTCATGTCGTCCATGACGTACGCGGGGCGTCCTGTAAGGTGTTTTTAGGGACAAATTTAGTGTGCGGCTCGACAACATATGACAGTAACATTAATAGGAATGTCACCCTTAATTACCTGAGATGAAGTGCACACCGCACACCCGATAATGCGTCGAAGACTCGTCGATGTCGTCGCGCCGAATTCTGCGAAACCATTCGGCTCTCCTAGCAGCGCTGAGGGCCGCCGTCTTCGCACACTGACCAGTGACAAGTTTTGGGATAGCAAAGAATCCTACAGTCACGAAGTTTTCATCATTTGGGGCTCTCTTGGTGCGGTTAGTACAACCGTACACCGCACAGTTCACCATCGCCGCCGAAACGAATGAAACGACCCGTACTGCAGCCCACAGTTCAGCAACCTCCTGAATCTTAAAAAATGCACCTTCAAAATGGCCGCCCGACCGTAGCGCACCCTGGATTCTTTTTATCACCTGCCTCAGTGAATACCACCTATGTACACAGCTCTGCGTTATCTTAGCCATCGGGGAAGGGAGACCACAGGAATCCCCACTGATGTCACCACTCAAGCAAAAGCGCGCGTGTGTATGAAGGCACTTTAGCCTTCGCTAGGATGCCTCCATCGGCCGGCCGCTACCGCTGACAGGGTGGAGACACCCTTTGACCAGGCTCGCGCCGCGGCGGCGCCATATTGTGGCTGTTCTCCGTATCGGCGGCAGAAGCAGCAGCCGTGTGTGATGCACTCGGAGTGAAAGACCGAGGGCTTTGTTCAGCAAGACATGCTGTGATGCTGTGTTCAACTGTGCTAGGGATCGTCCAAAAAAGGAAATCGGCTGTTTCCTTTTTCCCATGAAAAGGTGCGGAGAAAGATATGGGAAACGCAAGTGAAACGCGACCGCTGGAAGGTGACAAACGGCTCAAGAATATGCGAGGTAGGGCATGCGGGTGGGCCGTTTGGATTAACGGATTTAATTCCCATTTATTTCAGCAGCTGACATAAACAGCAGGAAAATCTTAGCAGCTAACATGTACAGGAGCAAAATAGATTACGGTCCTTTTTTAGCGCAAAAAGGAGGCGACGACGGACACAAACACGCCAGGCACGACAGACGTGTTCTAACGTGTTTTCGTGTGTCCGTTGTCCTTTTTGCGTTCAAGAAATAACTCTTGCAAAATTTATGAATGTGCCTAATGACGTTTAAATTAATCTGTGTTTAACCCTAGGTAATTCTTGTGACGTGTATATAATTTTTCAAGACTCCTGTCTTGTAGTGGGAACGTTTCTCTAAGTGTACAAACACTATTGCTACGTCGTAAAAAAGATATCTCGAATACTGTAACGGACTTAATTTTCTTGACTACCCAGTTTTCGCGAATCCCCTACAATTTTCGAAAAAAATGATCCGCGTACAATTCCGGTTAAATGTCAACACATTGGTAGCTATATTGAGGTCCTAGAATAAATTCCAAAACTTTAGCTTTGACCGGAATAGCGATTCCGGTACTCAACATCGTTTTCCAGTTTGAAAGCACCTTCAATATTTTTTTTTGAAAATGAAGATGTCAGCCATCCGAAGACGCCGATGAAGAAGCTGAAAAAAATGAAAGCCATTTACAACTCCCTGTAACGCCGAATTAGAGCGCAGCTCTTGAGAAGGAGGAGGGAATTGTACTGAGGGGAGGATATACCCCTCCTCCCTCCTCTTCACCTCGTGATCCTGCCTGCTACTCCTCCTCCTCTCCTCCCTCCTGCTCCTCCCCCTCCACCTCCTCCTTCCCGGGGTCACGTGACCTCGGGGGGTCACGTGACCTGGGGGGAGGGATCACGTGACCTGGGGGTCACTTGACCTCACGGTTACGCCGACGGCGACTGCGACGCCGACGCCGCTCAAGCCGGAAACGGGCGCCTAAGAGCTGCGCTCTAAAATGATCTCTAAGAATGTCACTCTACCACAAGTGCAATGCAGTGAACATCCGGATGTCATCGAAAAGCTGTTGAACCGCTTTATATCGATGCAGCTTCGCATTTATGTGCAGTAGATAAACGCTCCGGAAGCGACAAGTGAGTCTTATGGTAGCTAGGCTGTTGCCGGTGCACGTCTGCAGGTGAGATTAAAATATTTTGTGGGAAAAGGCGATTTGTGCTAGGTAAACATTGGAGTGTACTATGTACGGATTTCTGTTATTTTACAATTTGAAATTGTTTAGACTGTTATGGCACTCATTCTACTCTTCTAGCTGTGTCTATGCACTTGATTTAATCTGATATCGTTGTTTGCAAGCTTATATGATGTTTGACGTAGTGCCTCGAAAGATGCTATATACCCTGTTACCACTTGAATGAAGCATGTAAATTACGTCATAAAATTAAAATAGGCACTCGGATAAATTTGAGTGTAAAGAAGGAGTGGAGCCGCCTTTAGGACCCGTGGTGAAAATGTCGGCACCACGGCAAAACAAAAAATTGACGAATGAGAAAGCAATCGCTTTTTAATATCAGATCCGCGACGCACGAGCTGTATGCTTGTAACTTAACTTTCTTTTGGTGATTGTACGTCAATGAAAGTGTGATTATTCAGGGACAACACCCGGGGCACAATGTGCGTCATTTTAACAAGTCGCGGGTCATTTTTCTGCGTAAAAGCGTTCAGCGGATACACAGCGCTCAGTGCCGCCAAGCCGGAGGGTAGCCACAATATGGCGCCGGCGAGAGCGATGTCTCCACCCTGTCAGCGAAGCGGCCGGGGGATGGATGCACCCTAGCCTTCGCAGACTAGGGAGCCTCCCTACGCCAGAGCTGTTTATTGAAAAAGTTTGGCCCATAGAGTTATTACAATAAACGCTAGAGGCTCAGCTGGCGCTAGTGTCTACGGGACTTCCGGTTGCAAATTGAAGCAGACAGCATGCAGTCTACTTTTCCAGTCTTCCTGTGTATTCCTATGAGAAAACGCGCGTGCATTTTGTCCCTTCGCCGGAAAATAACACGAATAACTTTTGTTATTTTGGTTGTACCGGATAGTATGTATCTTCATTAATATTGTAGAAGTGTGATTGCTTCAGTTACAACATTGTTTCTTTACCACTGAACGATGTTAAACTTCGCTATATTTCAGGCCCAAACCTGTGTTCCGTGGCAGGTATATAGAAACGAGCGACGGTTCTAATCTAAATAACGACCGAAAGGAATGTAGAGTGTGTTCAAAGTTCGCCAGCATTCCGTTAGTGCTTATATATTGCTAATATGCCGTTCTGTCACTATATGAAAATGACTCCGTCGCGCATCTTTACGATCTGTTAAAAAAATAAAGCATGTGGGCTACGAAAGGGGTGTCTTTTTATTATTTCCTATGTCGGGCAGTTCTTATCGGGCACCTGTTCTCTAGCTTCTCCCTATTTGCAAAGATTTGGAGCGTGCGGGTGATGATTTGAACCCAGAACAAGAATGTTCGCACATATTCATGAGCGGAAAGAATAAAGCAGTACCTATTTATTGCAAATCGGACTATATTACGTGACTTTCAATTTATTTTCATCGTCTGCAAGCACAAGGACTTACTTATCCAGTGTTACTTCGTAGTTCCTGCCGTACGTCTCTCTTTTTTCCACATGTCGTTCGTTGGTTTGGCACGTATTCACGATTTTCACATACTAAAGGGGGCGCTACCGTCGTTCAAAATGGCGGACGAGAGTAGGTCGTATTCCTCGTTGAGTATGAAAAAGATCTTAGATTTCTTGGATTGCACGGTCGAATCACGTTGCTACGTGGAAGCAGAACGTCTATTAGATGCCAAACACCTTCTTCTCGTCGGGATCAAGGAGCGCAAGGGCAGCGATCTGAAAATTGTGAGCCTGTGCCTGCAAACATCGGGACTCCAAGCCCACCCGCACGTAATCACGACGCAGTTTGCGAACGTACACGGCGACATTCAGATAGTCGAGAGCGAGTGTACTTGCAAGGCAGGGAAATCGGAGAAGTGCAAGCACTCGTCCGCTACGCTAATCCACTGCTACAGGTGAGTGACCAGAACCTGGCACACTTTGTCGCGCAGTCTACAGCAAGTGTGCCCCATGTCAGTCTGTAACATAGTTCTGCCTTTTCATGTTCCTTTTTCCTTGCGTATCGATAAATGAAACATGGTGCAACTCACTGTAGACCTGCCGTTTAGCTTTTTAAGCTGTGTTTGTCTACAGCGGTGAAACTAAATATAAGTGCGCATAAACGGTTTCCGTAATTCGCAGGCGAGCGATGAGACGAGCGACGGCGACGGCGACGAGAGTCAGCGACGGAGATTTCTCACCGTCGGCCGTCGCGTCGCTCGGTTTTCGTATTTCTAGAAAACGTCGTCATCGCTTTGGTCATTCGCATGTAGGCGATTTGGCAAGCGACGAGACAAGCGACGGCGACCCGCTTCGCTGTCGCGCGGTCACTCGCGCGGCGAGGCAAACCGCATGAAAGCGGCGGGAGCAAGCGACCGAGGCAATGAGCCACATTTTCTAGAAATCCAAAAACCGAGCGGCGCGACGAACGGCAGTGAGAAGTCCCCGCCGCTCGTCGCTGACTCTCGTTGCTGTCGCCGTCACTCGTCTCATCGCTCGCTAAATCGTTCGGCCCTCACTTTCAAGCGGTTTGCCTCGTCGCGCGACTGACCCTCGCCAAATTGCTTACATGCGGTTAATTAGTCGCGCTCCCACAACGGTGCTTTCGTTTAAGCTATTATTATCTAATACTAGTGTAATGTTAAATAGTTACCACTAAAAAGTGTGGAGAGCGAGAGAGAAAGAATGTCAGTGTCAAACACTTCTGAGGCTTTTTAACCGTAGACAAGTCGGCCTGTACCAAAAGCATGGGGCGTCTCAGCTGGCATGCTCGCCAAAATGTAGGCCGTTCTTCATTGCACACACATCAAAAGCTCATTCACAGAGTAGCATTTGACTATGCTTGGCTGCGTTGAGGGAAATTATGTAGGGTTGCGAAGGCGAGTCAACGGGACACTTGTGCCTCATATGAAGCGTGGCAACCAATTCTGGAGTAGATTGGCAGGCAGCATACCAAGTAAGCATGTCCTGGTGATTTGCGTCCTTAACTCGTCGTAACCTAGTCAAACACAACTGTGTGAATGGACCTTTAACATTTCATTCGTACACAAAGAAATCTTTTTATATCAATTCTCATGACAAGAAAACCTAGAGGGAAACTCAAAGAACAACTTAGTTCTGTGACTCATCCTGTAAAATACCTGCTTTCCTTTCATCGAACTATTTTGAGCTGCTAGCATGCAGCTCCATTACCCCTTCATCAAAAGATACCAACATTCTACTTCCAGGGCCAGCCTTGCATCACTGGATGATCTGAGCTGCACCGACATTGAGTGTGAATGGTCCGCCAAGAAGAAAGGTGTGCAGCATATGTATGAGGCGGTGGCACTGTCGAAGTTTTGCCATGTGAGCATGGAACCCCCAGTCGGTGGTAACCGCTCATGAGCAGGGCGTCATGGCAGAGCTGCTGCTACGGGCAGCACCACAATCGGCAATTGCACAACAGAGGTGAGACGATTCCTTGATCTGAAGAGCTTGCATGAACAGAGGTGCATTACCCTTTTTGTAATTCTTTCTGTCTTTCTGCAATTGGGGAGATCGAGCAATCGAGACATTTGCTCTCCCAACCTATCTGGCAAACCAATTGTTGGATGGCAACGGATATCAGCAGACCAAACATGTTTTTCTGCTCGGCCACCTGGACACGAGGGCAGTAGTGTCTCCGATCGCAGACCGCCTAGCGGAGTCATCAGATCAGCCCTGCATTCAAACAGTGTTGAACCTCAAATGGCTTTAGCTTGTATTGGCCCCCGAGGAGGAGGCTAAACTGAGTGTAACTCATTCGCCACCTTTAAAGAGAAGATCCACATAGTAAATACGCACATAGCCGCCTGACGAAACAATTGACCTAAACGTAAGCACACGGGTCAGGTGCATCAAACGTTTTAAAAATGCTGTGTTCGAGCTAATTCATACCCTCATTTAGGTACACCATTTAGCTTCTGTACACCACAAGTACCTCGTCGTCATCAAGAACAGAAAATACCTCAAGCTCTTTGTTACTGTGCAGAATAAGCATTCCACACAAACTTTGAGAAATACCACCGCAAGCAGAGGTAGGCAAAGAGTGAGTCTGCTAGTGCGTGAATACTGAACTAACTTCGGAGCCGGTGCAAGGTGTCACAGAACTGGGGCTGAACTCGTGCATCACTGGGATGAATCGAACACGCCAGTCTAGCGGCCATGCAGCTTCCAGGGGAATTGAAGGCACCGGTTTCTGTAGTGCCTGATCTAGTTCAGTCAGTTCAGGCAAATCGAATCAATACATTATTTCATATCTGCCTATCTCTGTTTGTTGCATTTCAAAAATTCTTCTGTTTCTTTTAGGAAACGAAAACGAAAACCAAGGGTCCCGAACTCTGCTCTGGATGTCACCCCTTGTAAGTGATTGTTCATGTATTCATACAATGCAACAGTGTTCCCTGCATTCTTTGGGCACTTTCTGGCAAACAGTACTTGCTAATGCCAGAGGAGCATCAGTCTTCTGAAGTGTGGGTGTACCTTCCATGGGCTTATGCAGACATGTTCTGGTGTTTATGTACGTGTCCCCACACTCGTGTGTTTAGATTCGCGCATCCGGCGCGGGGCGACCCAGGTGCTGCGCCTTGGGTTGCACCAAGCAGCTCTCCGTTATGTGCAACAAAAGTAAGGGCGGACTGGTTTCGGATGCTGGAACCTGCAACCGCTAACGCCATTTCCTCGAGCACCGTCCGCCAAAACCGGAGTAAAGGCCGACACTTCGAGCTGGAAGCGTTGTCTCGGCTGCCGGCCTTCTATTTCAATATTCCGCTCATGCTAGCTAGCCCCACTTGTTTTTTCTGGCTTTAGCCTACGCGGCGATCTCACACAGAATGTGTGATGTATATCCACAACGCATGATGCTGTTCGAGCTCTCGAGCATCCAGTTTGACATCAACCCCCTTCATGGTCCATAGGAAAGTGCACGTTCGCGATTCGCAGGACTGAACTGAACTTTACCCAGAACATCTGACCGGGGAACAAGGGATAATGTCGTCATCAGATCCTCTCGACACACGCCACCAAACGGATGCAAAACGCCTGATCATGTAATTGAAGTTATTCTAGTTATCTAAACATTATTTCATTTTCTTCACAAATCAATGTCGCATTACTAATAATAAAACGTCAGCACCCGGCCATTGCTGACATGGTGCAGTCAACAGGATTTGCAGAATTAAACGAAACTGGTGGCCATGCCCTGATCATGGACTCCAACAACCGAAAGAATGTTACCAATCAGGATACGATGGGTCAGAAAATACAAGATATCACAATTTAACTCCAGCAGTTAATTCTGGCCTTCAACAACGCACTTCCTACACGGCAACCTGAAAACTGCATCAACGTGACGAACGGAAATGAACCAGAATGACAAGTAACTTCTACGAATGCTTCTGCACTGGGCGCGATCAACGCAGGTGAGCGGCAATGCAACAACAGTCGATTTGCTATCAATCACCGTCCCAACTCCCAGCGCAACAAACTCGCCAAGACGCTACGACAGTCCCCAAGGCCTCTCCACGTCCACTCCACAAGCGACACTTCGCATGCGATTCCTACATTCGAGGGGGAGTCGTATGAAAACGTCGCTGAGTGGCTCCGAGAGATTGAACGGGTGGCTTTCTTCGCAAATTGGACACAATGCCTCACCCTGCTCAATGCCGTCACTCGACTTCACGATGCTGCACGAGACTCGTACAGGTCCTATGGTTCCTTGATCGACGACTGGAAGGTATGGAAGGAAGCCATCAAGGAACGCTTCCAACGAAAAATGGTACTTCAACAATTTCTGGGGTACCAGCAACATCGACAGCTCTGCTACAACAAGAGCATTGTGCAGTACATCTACGCGAAAAATGACATGCTCGAGCGAGCTTCCTATGAGCTAGGAGCCAGCGGACGGATCTTCCTGATCCTACTCGGAATCATTGAAGACAAGTGGGCCAATCTCCTGGCAGCCCAAGGCTGTAAGTCAGTCCTCAAGCTTATTGACTGCGCGACGACCCTGGACCACCCAGAGAAAAGACGCAACCATGCAAACAAGGTACGCACTAACCTAGGACATCAGCGCAGCAAACAACAAGCGCTTCGACGAGCGCCCCATCACCGAGCCCCTTCAAACGCACAAAGCGGAGCAAGTGTTTTAATTGCGACCAGCTCAGTCACCTCTTCAGAAACTATCCAGAACCGAAAACTACAGCGACCATCCACACAGAGGAGAAACGCGTGCAAAAGACCACAAGTTCAAGCGAGAATAATATCCGCTGCTTCTTATGCACGACAGGAGGTTCCCTCCCTATCGTCACCGCCTTCACGGAGAGGAATCGTCCTCTAAAGGCGTGCATCGACACTGAGGCCAACCTGTCGGAACATCGACCCCAGGGCACTACCCCAGGACGCTTGCGTGTCGCTGTGATCCCCAGAAAAATCTTTCAACGTTTTGGACAAGGTGATGCCTGACAAGTGCACGTCTCTGACGATCAGCGTCCAATCAACGACGGTCAATGTACCGGAAATACTCATTCTTCCGCCCCCCACGTCAATTGACCAATTTTCTCGAATCGGATTGGCGCCAACTCGCTAACGTAGAAGTCATGTTGCAGGTTTCAAACAGCATAACCATAGCTCAACTACCACAATGGCACAATTTGCCCGCAGAGGCACTATTGTCAACCTTTCACAAGGAGCTGCCCCAAGCCAAATGTCTGGCCATGTTACTGAAATTGGAGCCAGCATGAAACGACATTGAAACAGCCCTAATGCAGGGAATTCATGCAGCTGTGAACAGCATTACCCAAGACGCTTCACCGGAAGAATCCAAAAAGCTCTTTGCAATACTCACAAAACACCACGCCGCGTTCACGACAAAGGAGAAACAACTGGGCATCTGCCCACACTCCGAGCATTCCATCGAGCTACATGACCAAATCCCTGTGGCGTCGCAGCCCAATCGATGTTCTCCTGCTGACTGGGAATTCATCAAACGACAAGGCGAAGACTATTTGGAACGTGGAGTTGTTCGCAAAAGCAAAAGCGAGTATGCTGCACCGACGCTTGTGGTCATCCAGTCCAATCATTCCTCGACTCCCAGACAGATGGTTCACGACTACTGCTTATTGAACGCCAAAACAGTCAACTCACTGTATCCAATGCCTTGAATGGGCGATGCACTCAATGATGTAATGAGAGACGGCTCACGCTACTTCACTGTTATGGACGTCAAGACCGCCTTCCTATCCATCCGAGCGAAACCTGAAGATGTCCACAAAACAGCCTTTGTCACTCCAGATGGAAGGTATGAGCATCTCTGCATTGCCTTTGTTCTGTAAAGCACCCCAAACCATGCAAATGGTTGTGCGAAGGACTTCCCCAAACGGCAACACGCATGGATGACATTGGCCAAGGTGCAACAACCGTAGTTGAGGCTCTCAAACTTTTGGACGAAGCCCTATGACGCGTCTTTCTTATTGGACTCCGCATGGACATCATGAAGTGCCAGTTTATCCGAAGAGCATTCAATTCCTCGTTCCTACAATTCCATAATCACTTTCGAAAGTTCTCCCGGGCTTTGCAACACGATCATTGCCAATGCGTAACCTACTGCTGAATGACACGCATTTTGAGTGGTCTGACTAACATAAAGGGAGACTATTTGAAGCATCGTCTGAAGAATCCGCCAGTTCTGGCCACCTTTCGCAGTGAGTGCCCCAGCTCAGTTCACACGGACGTGAAACAAACAGGCTCTGGAGCGACCCTGATGCAGATGCTTGACTCATGCGACAAGGTAATCGAATACGCAAGCGGATCTTTGAACGCATACGACAGCACCCTGCACATCAACCTTCTGAAGAGCGTGGTACTACATTGGGCAATCACGGAAAAGTTTGCAATATACTCACACAGAGGACCACGATTCACTGTCATTACGGACAGCATGTGCCTCACATACCTCGTGAAGAACGGCCCGACTGACTGAAGATTTGCACAATGGATCCTCAACCTCTCAAACTATGAGTTTGAAATTGTACACCGATCAGAGTAAAGCAAACAAAGCGGATGCCCTCTCACGTCACCAAGACCTGGAAGACTCCCCGACTGTTCTCACCTTCGCCGGAGTGGCAGACCCCTGACTCATGTGCTTAAATGCACAAGGGAGTACAAACAACCGCCTACGGAGACAGCAGCAGCTCGACTAGCTCTGTTAACGACTAGCATCACAGCGCGGGAATGACCATGGATGATCGAATGAGATCTTAGTGAAAATGGACAAATCCTTTCAGAGAATCGTTGTGTCAGCCACGCTTCGGGACACTGTTATGAACCTCTGTCATAACTCGATTGGACACATGGACGTCAAGCGAACAACGGAGCAAATCAAGAGAAACTACTGGTGGCCTCAGATATGCGTCCGATGCCCCCACGGGCGATAAAGAAAGTTATGCAGCAGTCATCAACGTCGAGGATGACGCCGCAGGTTAGCAACAGTCAAGGACGCCTACCTTGTAGATTACGCATAGGTGTGATTTGAAGACAAATCAGTTTTAAACCGAGGTGTGTTAGCTAGCCCCGCTTGTTTTGTCCAGCTTCAGCCTATGCGGCGATCTCACACAGGATGTGTAACGTATATCTACAACGCATGATGCTTTTCAAGCCCGTGGGTATCAAGTTCGACTTCAACCCCCTTCATGGTTCGTTGGAAAGTGCACGTTCATGATTCGCAGGACTGAGCTGAACTTTGCCCAGAGCATCTACCCCGGGAACAAAAGATTGTCTCGTCATCAGATTGATTTAACACACGCCATGTAACAGTCGCAAAACGCCTAATCATGTAATCGAAGTTAATCTAGTTAAATAAACGTTATTTCATTTTCTTCGCGAATCAATGTCGCATTACTAATTAACGAAACGTCGTCACCCGGCCATTGCTGACACTCATAGAAGCCTAGCATGCCAAGCCCTTGATGGTTCCAGTAAGGCTTGTTACAAGCTCAAGCCCGAGATTATAATTCATTTTCTCTAAGCGGTGCACAGAGAAGCAAGGGGTGACCTCATGAACAGTGGCCTGCTTGGAGTCCTAGCTTGCCCTGACCCACAGCTGCCATGTCCCCTCAGCGATGCAAACCCCCAACTGAATTTGGCCAGCGGAGTTTAGTAGACGACGCTGGAATAGATGGCGTTGGTTCTTGCTGGCTTCGGACGCTGTATTCATGTGTACACCCATTTAGCTGGTGCTTCAATAGTGAGTTTTAGAATAACATATGCAATTTTAGCACACGCTAGCGCTAAATTTTTCACTTGCGTTAGCGCACGCGACGCATGTGAGTTTTAGAATAGCGTTTCTCTGCCGCGACGCAAAAGCCCAAGCATCTCGCGCTTGCAATGCCACCAAGATACAGTCACCATTTTTATTTCACACATGAAATGCTGTTACTTGAGAAAAAACAAGTTATTTGGTCCAGGGTAATATTTTTCATTTGTTTAAACGGGAGAATGCGACGCGAGCGGTCGACCGGTCGTGTCCGCATGCATCGCCTCGGCAAGAGAGGTTTCGTGTACTGACCTTCGCCGATAAATGTTCGCGCGTCGCAAGCATCAAGTTCCCGGTGATCGTTGCTCACCGGTTTTCCAAACCGAGTACAATGTCTTCCCATATTGAAAATCAAAGTCGCGAGGATGCCGCCGACGTCGCGCTCACGACGCTGCCAAAGCGGCCGCAGCCATGGTCCTGGGAGCCGCCATTTTTTTACTGTGCTCGTCTTGGCTTTAGCCAACTTCTGATCACAAATCCTCTTGGGAGGAGCGCAAAGACTCTGCGTACGCACGCAATTTCTAAGAAATAGCGCACGCAAAGTGCAAAATGTGGTTAGTGTTCGACGCATGTGCAGTGGCAACGACGCTATTCTTTGCTTACGCAAAGCTTTAACCTGCGATATCTAAAAACTCACTATTGTCATGGTGACTGTGACCATAGCTGTCCAACTTTATTGTGCGGAAGGACACAATGGTGAGGCTAGATCAGGTGCATGCTCAAGTTCTTCCGATATGCACTTCATTGGGCAGAATATGCACAAAGAGTTCAGAGTAAGGTCTTAACGCTAAGGGCTGGGTTTCCCCAGTACCTTACACTAAAAGTATATTTTTTGCCCCATAACATGGGGCTAACCTACCAATGTGCCCTACTTTTGAAATGAAAGATTGCCTAATCTAATTACATTTCTTTTGACTTATGCCAGCCCACTTTATCATTCAGGACATTGTCAACTAAACCCTGTTGGTTTGATCTTTTCTGCAGTGTTGGCTGCCCCTGTGCCACTCATGACACTGCTGCATCGGGAAGCCACTTCACTGGATGGCAAGACCTTTGGAGAAGTCTTGCTGCGGCTCTGCCAGGTCTACGGAACAGATCTGGCAGTCAGTCAAGTTGAGGCAGCCACAAGGAGCCAGGCAACTTCACCTGCTTGGCATACATACAGGAAGGGGCTGGTGACAGCCAGCATAGGCCACACATGCTTCACGAAAGCAAGGACGATATTGCGAGCAAAGGCTGATGTAAATGTGGCACCGCTGCTCAGCTTAATTTTGCGGTCGAACCCGGTTTCCACACCAGCAATGAGGGCAGGTGTAGAAAAGGAAGGGCCTGCAAAGGAGTTGTACATCGAGAAGTTGAGGGCTGCAGGGCATGAGGCCTCAATCGAGGAGGTTGGCCTGCTCCTTCTGAAGGACTTCCCACTTGTAGGGTGTTCGCCAGATGGTATTGTTTCATTTAGTTGCCACTGCTGCAAGGGCAGGAAGGTACTGCTAGAGGTCAAGTGCCCTGGCAAACTCGAAAATGCTTTCTCTAACTTTAGTAAGAGGCAGGTGAAAATTGAATATATCACACAAGTGAATGTGCAGATGGCAGTGTCTGGAATTTACAGCACTAACTTCTTTGTCTATGTTGATAAGAATACGTTCTGTCTGCGTCACATTGTTTTTGATGCCGTGAAGTTTGAGGAATTTAAGGAAACAATTCACGAGGTCTATGAGAGATATGTCTTCAATGAGTTGCTCCAACGTGTTAAGGTGTGACATGTGTTTAAGAATGGGCTGCGTGCACATCCCTAGGTAGAGTGGTGGGCAAAGCTAACGAAGCCGGAGGAGCGTGCAGCCTCAAGATCACTCCCATGCGTCGTGCCGGCAGCGAGACGAACCACCTCTATTGGGCGGTGGTGGCTGGTTGCGAGGTTAGCAGCTATCGTCGTCTCACTGTCTGTTCTTGCTAGTTCTGATAGCGCTGTTCTGCCGTGGACTGGCGCTTATTTGCCTCGGGCAACATTCTCTACGCTCACTTAGCTATATTCTGTTACCCGAGCCCAAATTGTTCAAAATCTTTTGTGTCGGGAGTGTTGCTGACACTAGTTGTTTGAACATTTCATATTACCTTGGTTACGCTTGTAATACTCCCCTGATCGTGCATCCTGGGAATTATTTAGAAAAAACAAAGCAATGACAACTGTGTCCTGCTTTTTCTCCGTTTTTTATTCGTTTGATGGGCGTGTGGTCAACTGACCGAATATTGCGAAGCCAGCATAGACAGCACCAACGAGGTCCATGACGTTCAATATATAGTGACACAGCACTATCAGAAATGGACTATCAGAAATGGCATGGACGGATAGCCGGATGATGATAGCTGCTTATCTCGCAACCAGCCACCGTCCAATGGAAATGGTTTGCCTCGCTGTCGGCATGATGCAAGCAAGTAGTCCGAGGCAGCACACTCCTGTGGCGTCGTTGGCTTTGTCTGCCATTGTATGTTTAAAGGGATACTTAAACGAAATTTTAAAATATTCCCGTCGTGTTTAAAAATAGGTTGAATATGATCCACAATATCCGTAAATGACAATCGCACGTTTGTATTCTGAGCCTGGTGGCTGTATTTTTCGTGGCTGTATTTTTCGTTGTAAACAGCCCACTCTGGCAAGTGCTCAGAGAAGGCCCAGCGGAGACCACGTGACATTTAACGCAGTCGTGACGTAGGTCGTCTCGAGACTAGCAAAGCTACGGCGAGGCTGACGTCGAGAGGATGGCCTAGTCGTTCCAGCCACCGAAGCGGCTGCTTTTGTACGAATTTTGAGTGACGGGTTAATCTTATATAATTTTGTAGGGGGAATATAGCGACTTCTGCGACAGACAAAAGGCATTCTCGGGAAGAGGGGAGTTCCTCCTTCCCCTCTTCTCTTGTCGTGGCCGGAGGCGAGACACTCACCGTCAGTAGCTGCCAAGGTTCCTAGACGGGCATTACAAGCGAGGCGTTAGCGACATCCACCAGGTGCTCTTTGCTAATCGTTTAATTCATTTTAAAATTCCTTTTCGAGACTTTTTTAACAAAATATTGGTATGTTCGATGTGATACTGCTTCTTTGAACACATATAGACCAAAAAATGAGCACCGAAATTTCGTTTTGGTATCCCTTTAATGTGTTGTGTGTTTATTTTTATTTTCCTATGCAAGGGTCACTGTTATATTAGGTATATATGTCCAACAGAAAAAAAAAATAGCAAGAATTGTATAGTCTTTGTCTGCCTATTGTATTGAATGAAGGAAGATTCACCAATATTGCATGCAGCACCTTGCATGGACAACTATAAAGTGCAATGCATGCATATTAATTCCACATATAATTTGGAAGCCCATTGTCTAAACAGTGAAATTATTTATTTACACGATTCAGATACACACGACACAAAGAACCATGTTTAAATGCACAGGTGCTTCCCAATCTTGCATGGTAGTCCTTCTGAAATTCCTGCCACCCCATGAAAATATAAAATATTGTGTTGGGACCCCTGCCCGCGCTTTTCACGATGCTACAAGTTTGTTGATTTCATTTGCATGAGTAGTGGCAGTCCACTTATTAAAATTGATGCTGAAATTTTTTATTAACAGGTAATTCAGTCAGTGTGAGCTACCTCAACTGGAATCCATAGCAAAAAAAAAAAAAAATGTACGGCAGCAATAGATCGATCTCGGTAAGCGTTCATTGCATGCCTGACGCCGCCATAACTTTAGTTCACAGGAGGCAGACGGCTCGTGCTGTCTCGTGCAGCTCCAGCGGGGTTGTCGCCCGTGCAGAAAGACTAAAGTTCCCTCGATGCATTGCAGCAGCGGTGGCGTAGTCAAACTGGCTGGTGAGATCGGTCTATTGTTTAAAGCACTGTTGTATGGAATGCTTGATTTGAATTGAGGTACCCTAAACAAAACTAGCAAAGCACAATTTATAAAAACTAAACTAGCAAAAAGTAACTGATGAAATCAAAGACTGCTTGAATTAACTCTGCCAAATAGTACTCTCAGGCATCCATTGACCTGCCGTGCACTTTGGGTCATTCACAGGAACCTTTCCTCGGCGAACAGCGATGCAGATAGGTTCGTTACTCCTGCAATGACTAACATGATGTCATCCATAATGCCCAGCATGCTCCACGGAATCCTACTAGCTAGAATTTTGAATATTTTCATTCGCTGAATTGCTCGTTCGACATGTACGCGAGCCGACGCAATCTTCTGCGTCTGCAGGGCTTGTTGCTTTGACAGCTGCACTTGTTGCCTGAAGGGAGGCCTGATGACTGTGATCAGTCGATCTTCGCAAAATGAATCAATTAAAAAGCCACGATCAATCATTATAGCGTCGACCACTGGCAACAAGGAGTCGAGCACGCCACTTTGCTCAAAAATGGCTTTGTCTGAGGCCCTGCCACCATAGCCCTTGCTTATATGGGCAATTACGCCACCTGGTGTAACGCTGACCATGTATTTACACGTAAATCCTTTTTTGTAAAACGAGTACGTGAGCAGCGCACACCTCAAGCACTTCGGTTGTGCTATTGCCATTTCTGTGCAGTCTAGCACAAGCCGGACATTCTGAAAAGGCCGGAAGTGCACGGGCATGTTTTCAAGAGTTACCTCTTTTGAGGGAATGGAAACAACTGAGCGCAAGATCTGTGACAGAACTCTTGTTGTTTCTACGATTATTCTGGTGCATGTCGAAAGGGAACACCTGAACAAGTTCTTCAGGAATGTTGTTGAGACATTGTGTTTTAACTTCATCATGGTGAGAACCACTCGTTCTCTTGCGGACAATTGATGCTTGTTAGTTAGCCTTACAACCTTCTCATAACACGACACAAGTGCATTAAGCACTTCAAGGGATGGGAGCCCTGTAAACGAGTTTACATTGTCTTTTGTGAGGAGGGATGAAAAACTTCCTCCGAAGTCGCCGCTTGAAACTTGTGTCCCTCGGTCTTGATTGCTGACGGGCTCAACTCCAGCAGTGCGTGCATACATGCCAGCTAACACCTCTGCCACTTCTCTTTCATTAGCAGAAAAAAGGCCATCTTCTTCATCCAGAAGGAGCTCCTCGCAAGGGTCACTGTTTTCCTAAGGAGACAAAAACATAATAAACATCTCATTGAATGGCACCAAGCAACTAGTTTGCTGTTTTTATCTATGCTGCTCCAACCATCCTGGTCTCAATAATTAGAAGGTGCACTCGGTTGTAAGTCGCAAACAACTGAAGCTGCAGTTAGTACCAAACTGCATATTTCCAGCAATCTCGAGCACTTGAAGCGTGGAGATACAAGTGGATGATATGTGAATTGGTAGCAAGCACGTTACCACATTATGTCTATGGGGATACGGTCCATTTGTCACATGCGCACTCGTCACAGGACGATTGGTCACAGGAAGATTCGTCAGACAGGAACATTCGTCATAGGACGACTCGTCACGCGGCCAACTGGTCCTATAATAGTTCGCCCCCCCAAAAATGTATTGTTAAATTTGGTTCGGGCGGACGAAGTGGCTCTCCTCATATCTTAGTATGTCTTTGGCTTCTGAAAGGCGAAGAATTTGTAACGAACGTTTTAGCTTCTGGTTCGGTCCCGAATATTGAACGTTGGTTCGGCCTGACAAAGGGGGTCACCTCTTATCTTAGCATGTCTTTCGCTTCTCAATGTGGAAGAATTTGTAACAGACGTTTTAGCTTCTGGGTCCGTCCCGAATGGTGAATGGGGAGGCCATATAAAAGCGACTATTTTTGAACTCTGACTACATTCAAAAGGATGGAGGTGATCGCAACAGAGAGAGGTAGGGCCAAGCAGCTGCACGAGGGGTACTCGTACACATGCAACAGAAAGAATTCCGATACTTATTGGTTTTCTCGATGAGGTGTATGCAAGGCAAAGTAAAAACTGATTTGGCTGCCAGTCGGATTATTGCTCGTGCAAGCCAGCAACTTAGATCAACGTGCTGAAGAGTCGTAATATGATGACAGGAAAAGCGGATGAGTATCCTAAGATTAGTTTTTCTAACCATTGGTTTATGTCAGAGTGGGAAGTCGTGAAACTCCTCATCAGGGAATGTGGGCAGTTGTTGAAAATTACAATTTACTATCGTCCCCTGCCCGATCGATGTGACCAGTTGCCCGCATGACGAGTCATCCTGTGACGAATGTTCCTATGTGACGAATCGTCCTGTGACCAATCGTCCAGTGACGAGTGCACATCTGACGAATCGTCCTCATCCCATGTCTATGAGATAGTTTTACCTAAGGCCCCTAGATATGCTTTGCGAGGTAGCGACAGCT
This sequence comes from Ixodes persulcatus, assembly GCA_013358835.2. NCBI lineage: Eukaryota > Metazoa > Arthropoda > Arachnida > Ixodida > Ixodidae > Ixodes > Ixodes persulcatus. The sequence goes on from JABSTQ010006844.1 coordinate 46,574, forward strand.
CCTCATACCACGCCCTCTTCACCTTGCGATGCACATCCCCCCCCCCCCCCCTCGTGCTCGGCTCTCCCATTGGCCTGCACCCACATTCCGTCTCAGGTTAGGAAGAAAATGGCTACGATTCGTAGAAAGGGAGAATGGGGGGGGGGGGGGATCCAGTGCAGCAAAGCCACCGAGGGACACGCTGCCTCCCTGGATACGGGCCTGGGTTTCGCAGTTTTGTTTGGAAAACTGTCATCTTCATATTTTTCCTGTGACTTCCTTAGATTTGAAGTGCAGTTGGACAAGTGGCCTCCCGCTGTGATAGCGAAACGGGCAAAGCTAGAGGGAACAATGTGCTTCAAGATGCCCGTTGCACAGTCGGAAGTGTGTGTCCGGAAGTGTCTTTTCTAGCCACATAGAGCTGCCATTTTTCCCATGTGTAGTCTGAAACATCAGACACTTCTGTCGCGCAAGCATTTTGCATTCAACGCTTGTGATCCGCAGGTGCTTTTGCTGAGCTGTGGTCCAGAAGAGAGCATGCTGTCCTCAAGTGAGATGAAAAAAGCCAACCAATCGCCTGAATTCGCAGAGAAAAAGCAATGAATGGAGATAAAATTATTACATGCTCAATGCAACAATATTGATAGAAGCTCAACGCGAAGAGAGCCTAGGGGGGGGGGGGGGGATACCCACCCAATTACTGCGAGCTTTGAACTAGAGGGGGTTGATAAAAACAACTGCGAGGCTGGGTCACATTGTTTAAGTGATGCCTGTTGCCAAGAAAAAATGTACACATATTTAATGTGATGAACCTAACAAATAGCATATAAAATTGTAGCTTACATCTGTGTGATGACACAAAAGTGGGTCAGCTTGCTCGTCTTCGGTGCAATCACCTTGGTTCGTCGTTTCCTTAACAGAATCAAAGAGAAGGTTGTGCACATTACAAAACTTACTCATACAGAATACAGAGGTCTGCCTGATTAAGAGGACTGGTACATTAGGTTACCGACATGTAAGGCATAAAAGATTTGGTAAGACTAGCTGAACCTAGACTAGAAAAACAAAATGAAGGAACAAAACAGTGCATTTTGGCGCTTTTGTTTCTTGTCGTGACACTAACTTGCAACAATGTATGCTTCTCTTTGTAAATGGTTCAAGAATCAAACACATATCTCAATCATTCTGAGATGGTTTTACCAGCTGTGGGAGATGTCATCAAACCAATTTCCC